>CM046355.1:2806428-3081951 GCA_025436335.1 Bursaphelenchus mucronatus
TACATAACATTATTCAAAATTTTTGTTTTTATCATATTGCGTAACGACCGAAGATTTCACTGTCTTTTGTCGTCCGTATGACCGTATAAAGCGCTTGTTTACATTCCGTACTCAACATATTCTAACCATTCCGTTTGAGGTCCCCATGATGAAACTTTCCGTCTTTTTTCCGGGAGAACGAAATATCTTGTCCTTAATATGGTCACACAGTCGGGGACGATTTGAATAAAGTCGTTAGGGGCTTTCAGAAAAACATCCTCAGGGGACCGGCGACACAAAAGTTGTTTTATGCGATGATATCCATAAAGTTATTTGAGATAGGGACGAGGAACATGCATCATGCTTATAGGCTTTGTGATATCTATGGGCGGAAGAGTATGACAACGTTTATTGAGTCGGAGATTGAGGAAATCTTAAGTGTTAGAAAATGGGGTAAGAGGAGACTTGACATGAAATTATACTATTTTGGCCATTAAGAAGATCAAAAAATACGGTAAAACATTGAAATTTGAGATCTTGATCATACATACTCTCTAAATAAGCGTTTTATAAATACCTGAAGTCTTACAGCACCCGTAGTGGTATTATGCAATCTTTGTCAGGAAGAGTGCGTAAATTAGCGTTAATCAGGAGAGACAAAAGGCCGTGTCTCTTCCCCCATGGAAAAAGGATTGCTTGTAGAAACGTGACTTCTTTAATATATAGCGAACATCATTTTTTCACCCCCATTTTTCCATTCCTATCCCTATATTCCCGGCATTATCCTTTCTAACTCAATTTAACAGTACGCCGATCCCTTCTCGTCGGGGCCTTCCGTTCTATAATTCCATAAAATTTTTAGTACAGAACCGCCCGAGGCGGTGTTGTGTCACAAAAATTTTTATGAAAACCCCGCTCGTTCCGCAAACCAGAATCCGACCGTGCAGTCTTCAGGAGAAGCGGGAACGGGCAGGGCGGTGAAACGCGCGAGAGGCAAAAGGGAAGTGTCTCGGCCGCCATTTTCGTGCCGGTTTTTACAGGACCGGCGCCGGCCCGAAACACAAAAAAGGAGCGCAGAACCGAGTGCTGTAAGAGGAGGCCCAGCGGATGAAGCGCATGGTCCGGAGAGTGCTTTAAAAGGACAGGAAAGTGGCACAAATGTTCATGGGGTACTCGGCACGGGAGATCTTGTGATTCCGAATGTGAGGTGTTGAATGATTTATAGAGGGTACTGTAAGTTTGTACATAGCTTTCTTAAATTCTCTCAAGTTTAGGCAGGACTCTTATAGTCATCATAGACCCAAAATTTAAATTTTTGCGCTACAAAAAATAATGTGGGATTGCCGGATCAATTCAGATTTCCTTTAAATTTTGAGTGAAGCACATAACTTATTTCGTATTACAAAGTTGCACGCTTAATTAGCGCCAAATGTCATCGAAATTTAAACGTCGTATGGTTGGCAATTTGATTTGGCTAAAAATTCCAAAATTTTCTAAAGTCTTTTGTCATCTGCTTTTTTTCCACTGTACGTTCTCCCATATGACCTCGGTCATTACAACCTGCACTTTCCTTGCCTCATCCTCTCCTCATGCAAGCAGCGTTAATCAAAATTCCATCCGACACTTAGAGTGTTGCAAGCGGACAAAAATTTTAATTAAACGAACTGAGTTCATTTTATACCGAAACAAGACTTGTCTTCCTGTATGACAAGCGCTTCCTCTCCGTGCGGCCGCAGAGTGTCCTTTGTAACACAAGACACGAACCCTCCATTTTCTGTGCAAATGCTGCTGCCCTCCGGCACCGAAATTGCTTTCCCGCGAGTGTTTCGGGAAGTGGAGGGCGCTGTATGGAATGTTTTGTGTGTCTCACCAAAATTTCTCGCGCACAAACATTTTGTGCCATATTTCATTTCGGCCGCACTAGATCGTAAGGGTCAACCGGGTCCGGCGCGGAGCGGGAGGGTTCAATTTCTCGCCTACTGTAATATTCCCCTTTCTTCTTGCACTTGATACATCAAACTAAGAGAACGGATTAAATGTGTTCATTGATTAGCCTGGAAGTTTGTACAAAATTTATAATATTGTAATAATATAGCACGAGAAAAGTTCTGGGGCGACGGTTTTTCAATTTCTTATTTTAGATCGTTTTTAGCGATTATGAAGCATTCTCTCATTTTTGTAACTTAACTGTTCTTAAGTTTTTAAACGGTTAGATAAGACCTTAAAAAGTAGAAATTACAAGATATTTACAACTTAGGAATAATTAATAAGATCTTTACTCTATTATTGTATACAAACTCATGCGTTTTACCTGCTCATCTCATGTCTTCGGTTGTTTTGAAAAGTCTGCCTTTTGTTGTCAAGTATAACATAATTTTCTTTACGGAACATGGAATTCAAACTATTTTATGGCCAAGAGTAAACATCAAGCTCTCTACGGTAGCCCACATGCCCTTTCCCATTACAAAACTTTGCTTGCGTATGTTGCCGGAGGGCATTCTTGTTCTTTCGGCCGAAAGGTTTCTTTTGTGCGAAAAGAAAATCTCTCGCGGCCCAACTTTCCCACCCAAAATTTCGGTCCGAACTTGGTGAATGCGCCACTTTCGAAGTCAGGGTTTCAGTAATGAGGGGCCGGTCCGCGCAACACGCCTGTTTCTGGCCCTCAGGCCCGAATGGGCGCCGAAATGGCACTGTCCAAAATCATTCGACCGAAATCTTTGCAGCCGAATTTCGAAGTCTCTGCCGGCCGATGAGGAGGGGGGGGGGGGGACGGCGCGCGCGTTGTAAGAAGGCAGCTGTCAATTTGGCCTGAGGGCGCTTACAGCGAGTGGCTGTAAGTGCGGTTAGCTCGAAGGGTCTTCCTGGTAGGGAAGAGGGAGCCGAAATTTAAATAAGAAAGAAGGTTCGGCCGGCCAAAATCTCGTTTAATTTCCGATTTTGCCCTCAAGGCATATGTATGAGTAGGGAGCACAATGCGCGAAAGTAATGGGGATTCGGTAATTTGGATTTTGAAGTTTCAAGAACGAGCTTTCTATATAGGTTACTTTTCTAAGTGGCAAAAGCTACTTAACCATCTAAAATACGCCGACCATTACCTTATAATAACTTTAAAAACCTCAAACATCGTTGATGAGGGCTTCCTGAAATAAAGATTTTTTTTAGAATTCCCAAACCCTCGAAAAAGTGATATTTATAAAAATTGGCTGCAGAAAATTACTCAAAGTATTGTAGCGTGCAAATGAAAATTTATTTTTAATATTTCGCGGATTAAATGTGTGCTATTTGGGAAAAGAAACGTTGAAATTACATCCTTTTCTTCGGTGGTTTTTGGCCCCGTCATTGGCCCCCAGCGAACGCCATGCAAGGTCCCATTTAATGGCCGCTGTAAGAAGTGTAATGGTACGCAATTTCTGCTTACATCATTCTTAGAATCCCGGCTCTTGCTAATTAAAAATTTCTCAATTTTAAAATTTTTTTGTAATAACATTTTCCTCGCACAGTGCAGATGTCACTTTCAATTACTGTACTGTTTATAGTGTTGTTATTATTTTTCTATTGCGCAATTCTCTTCCGAACATTGAGAAATTTCTTGCGCAATGGCTTAGATGACCGGCACATGGCCATTTCATGTTCTTATCGGATGCTTTTTCGTTGCGCCGTGCAAGGGGAAAAAAGCTAAAGTTTTTTCGCACAGTGCAAATTTTTGTATAAATCGGGCACGAAATAAAAACGTTAAAAGTGAATAATTAATTTTTTTATGACAAAAAATAAATTGCACAGTGTCAAATTGAACTTTGCGACCACTGTTCCAAATCTAATATATGCCAGTAAAAAATTTCTTATGTCTAGAAAGTAAAAAAGACACTTTTACTCTTTGACGGGATAATTACTTGATTTATGACATCTTCCCCTTAGGCAATCAACACATCGCTTTCCCAAGAAAGACGAGGCGTTACTGTAGTACTGCTAATCTGTTCTTCTTTTTCTTGCTCCATCCCCTTAGGGCGTCGCCGAAGTTTATTCGGATGGTGGTGCTGACCGAAGAGCACAAGAGTAAGAATGGGATTTGTAAGTGCTCGAAGCAAGAAGCGGGGAGGAAAGGAAGAAAGAAGGGCGGCCCTCACAGAAGCGGCGTAAGAAAATACATTTCGGGAGGGGACCGGAAAGTCCTGTCCGTGCCGGGATTGTGGGGCCCTTCCACAGGCCGACAACTGTTCGCTATTTTGAGAGGGAGGCGAGGAATTCGAGAAGGGAGGAAATTTTTTTTCCCTTTTTCTTTCTTTTCTTCGGTCCAAATGCTTTTGTGGATTAGAATGTCCCAGACCAGCTGAGGATGGGGTACAGTCACGAGAGAAATGTTTTCCAGTTTTTGTGAGGTCCCCAAGTTAGGACTTGTCTTGTTTTCGATGAAAGAAGCGAAATGCTGACGGAGATTCTTTGCAATTTTAGTTTGGACCATGCGATCAATCTTTAATCACCATTCTTTAGTTTTCTGAGCTTTGATTTGTCTATCTTACATTCTTTCTTCTCGTTAATGCTATATAGGTCCTTTTAAATCTATTTTATACCTTGCACTAGTTAAAGCTCAATGTGGTGACCATTTTTTTACAAAAAACAACACTTTTGAAACCTCTCCAAATTCACTTATCCGACCGTACTTTCGCGGCGAGTACTATTCCAACCGCGGAATAGGCATCAGGCCTCCAACTAATTGCTTTCTGCTCCGTACAAAACCCATAAAGGCGCCCGAGGCGTTTTCCGGATACCGGCCCAATTTATTGCCCAATTAAGGGCAGCCCAAACAGTGTCATAAGGTACGGGGCGGCCGATGAATTGGGCGGTAATGGCCAATGTAAAAATATGCACTCTCGGTCGCCCTCCTGGGAATTTACCCACCATTATGTTGTGGATCCACGACGGCCTGGTGGGTGATGGTATTCACTAACATATACATTCGAAACTATTTCTGAGCGAATGAAATTTTCTGGTGCGGTTGAGCATTTTTGGCTGGGAATGGAGGCTTACATACGAGAAGAAAAGAGTTATACTTCCACTATATAGAGCAAGAACTTTATCTTTAGGGACATAAGGATATTGCCATATTCCACCGTAGCCCATTAAGTCATCTGATCCCCGCTTTGCTGTATTTTCATCACTCTCGCATTAATCGAACTAATTCCTGTAGATAATTTAGTAGCCTGTAGGCTGCATTACAGACCACATAATACTCGAGTCTTGCCATTTTTGTACTCTAAATATCACGAAAATTACATTAACAAAGTTAGCGTGACTATTTACTACTTGATTTTTGCTATTAAACTACATTCTCTGTATCTCATATTTTCAACTACCTCACTCTATTTCTTGCAACTCCCTGGACCTCAAATTTTGCATTCTCTTCGTACCAGTCTATTGTACCACTTCCTGTTCTTATTACTTTTTATTAAATTTTCACTTTGTGACCTAAAATTTTACGTCATTTCCCTTCCCTAATGCTCACAGTAATTCTCCTCTCTTGTAAACTTATTCTAAGCCCTTTCCTTTCGCTACAGTACTCTTTCCGCCTACTCACCACGGTACTATCATGCACGGTGCGTTCTGGAAGAATGTTTTGTGGGCCTTCTGAAGACACTTCGGTTTTTTTTGCCTGAGGGCGCACCGCTTTTCCCGAGGCCATATAAAAGCGGTGCATTTCGGTAATTGCGCCTGACGGTCGCGTATAAAATGTATTCCGAAGAGGAGGAAAGGGGGGAGCGAAAGGAATACGGCCACAAACATTCCGAACATGTTAAAGGCCCCAATATTTGGCCTCCGGCATTTTTGTGCTCTTTGAGCTGGACCGACCAAATGGTCTGTTTCCGGCTCCTGCGGATTTACTGTAATTGGCCGTATTTTAGAGAGTAAGGAATTGATTTTCTTGCAAGATAAATCCCGGTTATTTGTTACGGCCTTCGGAATTTACACAGAAAAAATATGTTTTGAAAAATTAAATAAAATAAAATCCGTCATTGCTCCGGAGTTATTTCAAGCGCGCCCAAAATTTAAAATTTACATTTTTATTCAAACTAAAAGCATACTTCATGACCTTTCAAGGCAAAAAATTTGTGCAAGCCCTCCCTCTGCTCTCATCTTGCTCGGCATGTTGACGCTGTCAAAGCATCTTATCATAATCACAATAAGCAGCATATTATCAAACCCAAATCATGCCAATTCAGTACATTTACATTTATTACACCGGAAGCATACGCGGATGTTCATTTTGCACATTGGATAATGACATTGTACGAACGGCTGTTTTTTTACAATAGTTTCATTATGTTTGGTTTTTTCATCCAAAACACCAAGCCTTGTAAGGAACCGGTCGATTAGGGAGATCTCTGCATAAATTTACAAAGTACAAGCACAGTCGCACCTGTTCCAAATAGAGTCTTTGAATATCTTGCGGAATTTTTAAGTTGATGACAAGTATTTTTGAGCACATTTCCTGGTACTGTATGGCACTGTGAGCCAGTAATTACGGGCTTTAATTGGTATTTTCATTTTTTTGTAATGGTGTGTTTGTATGGGTTTTATCGGAAATTTTATGGGTTAGAGGGTAAACAGTCGAGGGGACATTTTATACGCTCAAACGTGCCGTTTTATTTGGAGAATAGTGTACGACAAAAAAAGGTCAAATATTGAGAAAAATAAAAATTAAAATTTTCTAGATGCCAATCACCGTTTTTAGATGGTAATTTCGACTTATTCAATAGGCAAATTTCATCATTTCCGTGCATCTTTGATTCGATAAACCATAGCAGTTCTTGTAACCCTAAATAATGTTTGGGCACAATCTTTACCCATGGATTAATCTAACCCAAGTAAATCTTGTAGGCATTACTCTAAGACACCCACCCACCGAAGTCCGCTCTCCCCCTTCTCATATTGTACATGGCACCCTAATTCGGGCAGCTGATGAACAGTCGAGGGACGAGATTAGGAGTCGATTGTGGGCAGGATTAGGACCGTTTTCACTTCTATTTTTTTACATTATTAGGGTGTCAAGTATGCACGGTGAGATTTCACATAAATTCGCGGATGATTTTTGGTTATCTGTTCTGGGTTTATATAACACACACTACGGTTAATTTACCTGTTAGAAGGGAAGCAATGAATATACCCAGAGCTCCATTTAAGGGCGAAACTTCTTTTTGTCACAGTACGTAATGAGTGACTAAGCCCCTATTGAAAGATTTCTCCGATTTCTCACGTTTTCCGTTCATTGAAAATTAGACGATGAACACAATGTTGTTTTGTACAGTTTTTGTGGAGATTACAGGATCTGGAAATCTCCGGATATGATCAAAAATAAAATAGTTTTATATAGAACGTCAACAGTTTACCAATTCACCAAAGCTAATACAATATTTCAGTCTCTCTCTATTGAAACACAGTTGTTATATTTCTACAGTAAGGACTATTTCAATCTTTCCAACGCAATTTTGACGCATTTCCGGATTGCTCCACATTTTCCTAATCCGAAATTTATTGGTTATACAGTAAACTACAAACTCAAAAATATTGTAAACATTTTTGCCATTAAGCTCCAAAGTACATATAAAATTCTTTGTTGCATCAATATGAACGCTTACATTGCAGTCTTAAAGCCTTTCTCTGCAAAATTTTTATCCGGCTTAGCACTCCGTAAAAAGAGCAGTTATATAATAACGGTGTTCAAAAATCTTCAACCTTCCGTTCAATTTGAAAGTTTTTAAAAGACCTTACTGTAGCTGCATAATCGCCTGTCAACCCTACAATCCCCTATTTGTAACAAACCAAATCTCTTTCCTAAACTTGGCCTTTTAAATCCGCCACTTTTTATGTCACAAATTTTCCAGATTTGCACTCTAAAAGGCCGTCTTTCGCTTCATGAACACTTACAAAGTCCCGGATTTCGCAAATGATCTCTAGTTGGACCTTATTGAGAACTGTTTCAGACAGTTAATGCCGCAGGCAACCACGCTCAGCTTATCTTATAGTAAGCGCCGAGCAGCATGAAGATTACGAAATCCCCCTAATATTTCGAGCTATTTTTGCCAATCTGACGTTATCGTGTTGTCGACTACCCTTTACAATTCATTTTAATCTCTTCTTTTTTTACAATCGCTAAATTTCAGTTCCAAAACGGCGGCCTTTTCGTTAGCACACTTGCCGGCGGCTCTGCTGGAAAGTTTCTCGGCGCTCGCCGACGGAGAATCATCTTCGACCGCCGATCCAGCACAGTCCACCTCAGCCAGTTCGCCGCTGAAACGGCCGGCCAGCGAATCGCCGGAGCCCGACGCCGAAGCCAAACGAAAAGCCAGCGAACAAGCAGTGCGATTGTTCGCGGATTTGAAGGCGGTTTTGGATCATTCCCAGCCCAATCAGGACGGTCTACAGTATCCTTGTGGACAGTGTGAGAGGACCTTTTCGAACGACAAGATGCTACAACAACATCAACAGAGCTTCCATGCCGAAAAGAACTTTGTCTGCGAGATTTGCAATAAAGCCTTCAGGTTCAGATCGAATTTGGCCGAACATCGGAGTGTTCATACCGCTGTAAAGCCATTTGTCTGTCGATTTTGTGGTAAATCGAGTAGGCTGAAGGGTAAGTGCCATTTCAGCTACTCCATTCTGCCATAAAAACAAATAGTCCTATCCAACACTGTTTCAAAACACCTTAAAATAGAATTTGTTCGCCTTGAACGTCCGAATACCTGTGGAATTCGAATTTTCGAGGTTTCTGATAAACCATTACACTTTAAGCCGATTTGGAAATAATTTCCTTGTCTTTAACAGACTCGTGAACAATTTGTTTATGGTAAAACATTACTAATTGGCCCATTTTAAATGTTTACAACAGTTGTAATCTAGACCAAAGTATCCTTCTTCATGAATATTACAGAACTTTCGTGCGTTGAAATCCTTCTAATTGTTATTTTTTGTTGGGTTTCCCTATTGTCCCGATTTTACACGACTTTTTTTGCAAATTCCCTTAGGGAGAGACCAATAAATACCGATTAAACGTGGATCGGAACATTTTCGGTAATTAGATGTCATTATTCGATGTTTCCTCAATTAGCAAAGCATTAGGAATATAATAATAGACCATGTGTGCCACCACAAGACCATGAGCGATTAACTTTAATCCTCGAACTTTAAATTTCATCCCGTCTAGCGTGTTTACGGATAAACTGAGTCGGAATGCGAACCCTAAACGTAAAAAGTTTGGGATTTCCGCAATTCAAATCTTTTTCTCATCAGTGCACTGTTAGCCAATTAGCGAGTGAAATTAGGAGTCTTAGATTAGACCCCCACTCAATTCACCCAATAAAAACGTTTGGACTAATCCAGTGAGAATCAAAGCTCACATGAACCTAAAATGAATGTTCTTTCAGCTAAGACAAGATGCAGATAACCGGAGAAAATTAGGCCGTGCTTTTTTCGTGGATAACTTGTTGGAGGTCCTAATCTCTTCCGCTCGCATCCCAGATTACACTCTTAAAAATAAATTTTCTTGTAGGCCAAGGCGGTTTGTGGAAGAACGAAAACTGCAGGAGAAGTTATTGGATTAGGGAGCGGCCGAAAAAAAGTGTCACTAATTCCATAATCACTTGATACCAGCCCTCACAACTATAGAATCCACATTTCAGGCAATCTTACCAAGCACATTCTGAAACATCATCGGTCCGAACAAATTGAGCACATCGGCACTGACGATATTATCATCAAAAAAGGAAAGAAATCGGTTAAAGATCCTGCAGCGATTGATTTCCTCGAAAAATCTATGATTGTGCTGAACCCGGATGGCACTCCAGTCAATGGGAATGGTGTTCCAAGTCGGCCAGAGTATGCGGCACAACCACATTCGAGAAATTCGACTAGTAATTTGAGTGCGTCCGACGGATCGGTAAGGATAATATAAATTTTGCTTCTATTTACATCTATAATATGATAACCATGCGAGCTCGAAAACTATATAATTGAGTAGAAAATAGTTTGACAGCTTGGAAAAGCCATAAATTATTTCAAAACCATTCATTTCAGGCCACCCCAATGGAGAACAAACTTGACACACCATTAAATGGGTTTTTACTGTCCTTCGGCCTGGATGCCGGTTCATTGGACTTAAAGGGTGACTCATCTGACGACAGAGAGAGTGACTCATCTGGACTAGGTAAGAAGCCTGTTTTTTGTTTTAGGGTTTCAAATTTACGACAGAAAATTTGTGAAGTCCAGTGCAATATAATTGCCAAACTGAAAATGAAAATAAACGCAAAATGAAGCCTATTTCCTTTCAGGTAACAGCACAAATGACCAGCTCCTCGAGAAATGCAATCAATTTATGAATATGAGTGCCAACGATCAGCCCGAGATCGATAATGAAGAGAAACACGACGACTCAACAGATGACGGATCGGTCGGTCATTCGTCCGGATCGAACGTTCAACATCTGAACGCCTTATTCTACTCGGCTGCCAATGCCCTAAACAACGCAAATAACACACACCCTCTGGCCGAATTGAACAAAACAATGAAAGTGGACGAGGAAAACAAAAATGGAGGAGCTCCAAAGCCAACGCAATGTCCAGAATGCGGAAAACACGTCAGAAAACGTAAGAATATACGAAAAATTACCAAGCTAGAAGAATAATACCCTAACGCAGCAAGGAAACGGAAAATTCAAATCTTACATTACATATCCACGTCAACCCAGCCCATTCTAACACTTTGTTTTTCAGCCAAAGACCTGATCACCCATCTCGCAACCATTCACAACATTTCCCCAGCCACTCCAGATGACAAAATTGATCGAGAGGTGCCAAATGACTCCATCAACTCGGATGTTAGGCAATTACTTCAAATTGTTGGAGAGCTCAAAGCATCTTCAAGTGATTGCCATAAAATGGAACAGGTGGGTATTATAACATAATATTATCGAAAATTGAAGTGGGGATGAAAGAAAAACTGCTAGTAAACGGGAAGAAATAAGCTTTATGGTTTTTAGAATTGTTTTAACATCTTTTTTTTGACTTGTTGCAAAATGCCAAACATTTTTTACAATTTTTTGAGAATGAAGGTTTTCGTTGTGAGAAACAAAATTGAAAATTGGTGCGAAATTTTTTTATGAAGTTGATCTCCTTATTTCCAGACAGTCAACTCAATCGATGGTCGTGTTGGTAGGCTGGAGAAACAGTTGGAAATGGCTTTAAACAGCATCTACACCTTGGTCCAGCTGCAGACCGGCGTTAATAATCAAGTGACTCGATTCCGCGATGACGCCTCTGAGCAACTGAGCCGCGTTGTTGAATTGCTCGAAGGCAAAACGACGAAATAGTGCATTCTTCCCAAATTTAACTGCAATTTCTCTCCGAACCTCTTGCCAGTTGAACTCTGGACTGAGTACTGTAATTTCTTTGGTTGTACAGTCAATTCTTGCTTCTACAGTGCTCGAAGTGCTATATTCTTTCCAGAAAACCCCCAAAAGCAATCATGACACACCCGTCTTTTTTCCGAATCTCTCTCTAACAAGGATGGTGCAATTTTTAATCAAAAGAATCTTTCAGTTGTTGGTAGTGTATTATATTTAGTCAGTGCGTCAAGAAACATACCCCTGTCTAATATTGTCAAGAAAGCAGTATTTTTTTGGAGGTTTGCACTGTGCGAAAAAAAAATTTTTAGCGCACAAATCGAAAAATTTTGCGCGATTCAATATCAAATTTCAAAATTCAAAAAAATTAGAAATCTCATTCCAAGACACGAAAAATTTTCAAAAAAATCAAAACTCACAAAAAATCGGCATGTCGAAGAATCAACGCGCCGTAATTCTCGACAATTGTTGGATGAGCCACTTCGACGACTAAATCAATGTCCTCCAATTTCTCGGCAGTCAGTTCCGTTAGCGACAAGACGTTTTCCTTCTCGTCTTCGGTTCGATTCCAATCCTTTGGATCACGAATTCCTTTCGTTTGGCCAATTCGATTTTGAGGAACTGCCCAATATGGCCATAGCCGATTATTCCGACCCGTTTCGGTTTTCTGTCGACCATTTCTGAAGAAAAGGATTGATCAAGTGTTGAAAAGCGTATTTTAAAAGGAAACTCCAAGTCACAAAATATTTTTTTAAAAAAATGTCATAAAAATAAAATTTTTTGAGTTTTCTGAATAAAAATGGTCCAATTTTGTGGTAACGTGGCATACGTTTGGATTGCATATCTTAAAGGCATGCTAGGCCGTTCGTACAATTGCTGGAGTGATTTCCGCGATATGCACTGTGAGAAAACAGGAGTTCTCTTTGCACTGTGCACTTTCTTGCTTTTGCACCGTGCAATGGACTTTTTCTGATGTCGCTCGCACTCTGACTTTTTTTGCACAGTGCAAACGCTAAAACTTACTCCATCGACTTTCCGGACGGACTAGTAACTTTTCTAATGACATATACAAAATTTTAGCTAAAAATTTCCCCCTGTTTTTTGAAAATTAAAAAAAAACAAAAAAATCAAAAAAGACAAAAAAATACATTGTATTTTAGTATCCAAAAGATATTTCAAGAGCTCCGAAACTCTTCACAAAAACATTTTCAATCAAAATATCATCAAAGTATTTATTCAAAAAAAAATTATATTATTTTAAATCAAAAAATCACCAAAAATAAATAAAAAAAAATAATTTTAAAATCCGTATTTTACAATCAAAAAAGTCGCCACAAATGCCAATACGTTACTCTCGAGTAAAAACCAAAATCTCTCCGCCATCCAGAATGCCCATTTTGCCTCCGGCGACAATTTGGAGACGGTTCCGCGCAAAAAAGTCTTGTTGAATTTGTAAAACCCTTGGGCAGGATTTGCATCGCCTGCGAGGTCTTGATGAGTGCGGAAATTGCCTTCGAAGTCACCAGCCACATGAAGAACTTTGAGTGGAGAAGCAGTAATGGTACGGTTTCCCGGTCTCTTCGCATAAATTCACCGAATTTGTGAGCGTCAGCCCAATTTCAGCGCATTTTCAACCATTTCGGAGCGGTAGTGGAGAGAGGGCATTCCACAGGCAAATTCCAAGCCTTCAACAATTTTCCTGAAAATGGATTTTTTTTGAGATTTTTGTTGGGAAAATATTAAATTTTTGGCAAAAATAATTTAAATTTTTGTAAAATACGAGAAAAAATCTTCTATAATCCGTATAACAAACGATTTCGTAGACCTCAAACGCCAATTTTAAGGTAAAATGAACCTCCGCACGTCAAGAAAAAAGTAAAATAAGGTCGCTCAACCAATGAAAAATTCTTGGCATTCTGCTTCAGCTTGAGAAGAAATTTTTGCTCCAAAGATAACCTGATTACACATTGAAGTTGGGGTAGAATGGGGTTACTTCATAAATAAATTTGAAGCTGACCCTTACCCTCGCCATATATAGTTCACATAAAAAATTGTTCGGCTTCTATCTGTTCGAAACCTAAACAAACAACGCTTAAATAAAGTTGCGATTTCGGCGCATTCTCCAAGAACTTCCTTTCCCCCTGTTTGAAGTTTCATAGGGACATAGTCTGGAAGATGGCGGATTTTTTGAGCCTAACATGAAAAAAACCTATGGGGTCAGTTTCGAGGTAAAAAATCTCTTCATTTTACACAATATTCCGCCTTTCGTCTCACCTCGTCTAAAAAATCCGTCATTAATACGGGTTTTTTGGACTTTCTGATAAGAGAGAAACAGAATGCCAATTTTCGCGCTGAAAGAAAACCCGTTGAGCGGAGTGAAACAAAATTTCATTTTTGCACTGTGCAATTTTCTGTTTTTTGCACTGTGCAATAGTCTTTTTTTGGCAGTGGCTCGAACCCTGACTTGTTTTGCACAGTGCATGTCGCCAAAATCACTCCGGTGACTTTTCGGACGGACTTGTAAAAAACTTAATTCAAAAGTAGCTGTACTGCTAATAATTTAGCTAATAATTTTTTCGCGATTAGAGTTTGTTCTGTAATTCTCGTTTTTTCCACAATTTAGCACTAAAACACCTTTTTTATGGTCTACTTTCAAAAACAAAAGAAATTGTATAAAAAAATTCAGTTCCCCTTACCGATGTTCCTCATTATTTTCATCGTACTTGTCCGTCTTTACCAAATCATAAATCACAAATTTTCCTCCAGGCTTCAAACATCTTTTCACTTCCGCCAGAACTGGCTTCAAATTCACGAAATATTTCAGTGCATAAATTGCATAGGCGCAATCCAAACTCTGATCTGCGAATGGCATTTTGTGACAATCGGCTTCGATCAACTTGCAGTGCTCACTGTGCCCAAGCTTTTGCAGGGCTTGGTTCCCAATTTCCACTTCATTCGCGGCAATGGTGACTCCAGTAATGGAGGCGCCAGTGTAGGCAATTTCTTGGATCACCTGAAAAAATTAATAAAAGACCTTACGAAAGATACTAGTGCGTCCGGAAAGTCGCTGGAGTGATTTTCGGCGATGCACTGTGCAAAAAAGTCAGGGTGCGAGCGACAGCCAAAAAAGTCTATTGCACGGTGCAAAAAGCAAGAAATTGCACAGTGCAAAGGGAGGACAACGAAATGGCTGTCCCCAAATTTATACCATTCTGTCCCTAACGACCTGTCCCCAAATGGGAGTTCGGAAGCTGTCCCCAAAATATTCCCAATATGTCCCCAAATACAAAAATTAGTCTGAGGGCATATTTTAGGATGGTAGTCCACCTGCGGCCGCTCCGGCCTAAAAATTTCAAATTCGAAGTATGTGGTGATTGCGCAATAAGCAAAATTTCAAAAATTTTTGGAAAATATCCGATATAGGGGTAATCGAGGTCGCTGAATTCGAAAATCATATTCATTTTTCATAACTACTACTTTTTTTCTTAAGTAGTACTGTAAAGTAGTAATTTTTTGACTTTTTTCAATGGATAGTCGATTTATAGGCAATCGAGGTCGCTGAATTCGAATATCATAGTCATTTTTCATAATTACTGTTTTTTTTTTTAACCATTTTTCTTTTCCATTTTTCCTGATTTTTATTTTTTTTTTTAAAGTAGTTGCGTAATACAAAAAAATTTAGATTTATAGGCAATCGAGGTCGCTGAATTCGAATATCATAGTCATTTTTCATAATTACTGTTTTTTTTTAACCATTTTTCTTTTCCATTTTTCCTGATTTTTATTTTTTTTTTTAAAGTAGTTGCGTAATACAAAAAAATTTAGAAAAAAATTGAAATAGCACTTTCAACCCTATAGTAGCAACTACTGAACCCTTTTGGGGAGCTGTAACTTTGGTTTACCCGCGGTAATTCGTAAAAGGGTCGGCTTCCCGCGCTTCTGCTCTGACATACCTCGACTAACCCGCGGTAATTCGCAAAAAGGTCCGCTTCCCGCGCTTCTGCTCTGACCTTGCGACCCAGGTCATGGCATCATATCACAGAAAACTATTACGTAATTACTTTGGAAATTGCATAGTTGGAGGTAGAAGGAAGAGGGAAAAATTCAACATTTTGCGGCCGAATCTTCGGCGGTTTTTTTTTTCAATTTGCTATTTTTTGAATGTATATTTCTTAGCAATTGAAACAAATTAAAAAACATAAACAATGGACATAATATTCGAATTCAGCGCCATCGACTACCTATAAACCGACAATGCATTGAAAAAAGTCAAAAAATTACTACTTTTCAGTACTACTTAAGAAAAAAGTAGTAATCATGAAACATGAATATGATTTTCGAATTCAGCGCCATCGACTACCTATAAATCGACTATGCATTGAAAAAAGTCAAAAAAATTACTACTTTACAGTACTACTTAAGAAAAAAAGTAGTAATCATGAAAAATGAATATGATTTTCGAAATCAGCGACCTCGATTACCCCTATATCGGATATTTTCCAAAAATTTTTGAAATTTTGCTTATTGCGCAATCACCACATACTTCGAATTTGAAATTTTTAGGCCGGAGCGGCCGCAGGTGGACTACCATCCTAAAATATGCCCTCAGACTAATTTTTGTATTTGGGGACATATTGGGAATATTTTGGGGACAGCTTCCGAACTCCCATTTGGGGACAGGTCGTTAGGGACAGAATGGTATGAATTTGGGGACAGAATGGTATAAATTTGGGGACAGCTTAACAATTATCCGCAAAGGGAACTTTGGTTTTCGCACAGTGCAAACGCCAAAAAGCACTGCTGCGACTTTACGAACGGACAAATAAAGCTTCGACCACAAAAAACTTTGTAAAATACGGCGCCAAAATTTTTAGCCGTAGAAAAAAAACCCTCCGGCTATGTCTTAAAGCGGTTTCTGTATAAAATAAAAACTTTTCTTGTATCCCGAAGCGAAAACATTTAAATATTTTACCCCAAATTTTAATAAAAAATCTTTTTTTTTTGTATCCCCAAGCAAAAACATTCCAAAATTCACTCCTATATATACGATATGTCTATCGTTGACCCGAGTTGTCGAAAGGCAGCACTTACGGTTCCAATTCCGCATCCAATATCCACACATTTCATTCCCTCCTTCAACTCCAACTCCTCGGCAATTCTTCGATGAAGCGAGTTCAACGCCTCCTCCAAGGATTGGCCGCTTTTTGAAGGTGGGACAAAATGAAAGTTTCCATTGAAATATTCGTCAATTACAGCTGACATAACCGAATAATAATGGGAGGTAACCTCGGCATGGTCGTTGGACTTCTTGGCCAAGGCGAACAGACGCTCATGGTCTTTGTTGAAGGCCACCTAAAATGGGCAATTTGCGATTTTTTGATAGAAAAATCTCGAAAATTCAATTTTTTAAATGTAACTTTATAAAAAAAACATTTTGTGGTAAAACTTAAGTCAAAACAGAAAGAATTATACTTGAAGATTTAGCATAGTTCAATTTTAAGAGCAGTTATGTAACATGGAAAAATGACATTGCGATTTTTTGAAGGAAAAAATGACTTTAATGAAAATTTTGACGCAAAACGGGGTTTTTAATTAAAAAAAAGCTAAATTCGGAAAAATTACACCTCAAGATTACATTTTGTTCAATTTAAAATTCCCTTAAATATCATGTATAACGTATTTTACAAAAAACCCCCAAAAATTCGAAGAAAAATTAAAAATTGACCAAAAAATCGTCTAAAACAATATATTTTTGACCAAACCCCATCAAAAACTCGTTGTAAATTAATCTATTTTCCTAATAAATGCATCTCCCAAGCTTTCCGAAACTTTTTCTCAAACAAATTCGTCGCTTTTCCTCTCTAAAGCCCTCTCCTTTTGCGCGATATTTCGGCCCGTTTGACCTCCAAAAACAGATCAAACGCCGCGAAAATCACGCTTTTTCCGTCCGAAAAGCGAGAGGAAATATTGTAACGGGACGGTTGCTACAAAAAGCGACCCCTCTTCGAAAAGAATCTTCGGTCTTTGCCCTAAGGGGGTCTTTTTTCGAATGTGAAAAAAGGTGTGAATAATCAGGGATTTTTCCTCATTTTTTTGAAGGAATGGATAATTTATGCTAAAAAGAAAGGGAATGAAACGAGAGAGGTTGTCAAGGAGACCATAAAAGAGAATTAGAAGGGATATCAGAGTATAAAAAGATAAACTAAAGCAAAGTTTGGCTAAAACAAGATGAAAATGGCCAAAAATTGCAATAATCTCAAAAAAACTGCAAAATTTTGTCGAAAAAACTGTCAAAAATATCCAAAAAAAGGTTTACAAAAAAATGCTGGTCGTATTTTACCCACATTTCAGCTCTTTTCCGTGCAATTCCCAAAACAAACCTAAAATTTTCCAATAAATCCAATAGAAAGAGGGATTTTCCATGCCAAAAAATTTGAACACCAAATTTCCGAGTGGTTTCGTGAATTCATAACGGCCTTCAGGCGCTCGCAAAAACAAAAAGCCGCTTCGTGGGGAAACCCTCTAAAAATCGGAGGCGAAATGTGTCGAAACCGTTTTCAAATATGACATTCCGAGTCCATAAATATTATAGACGAGATGCGGATGGGAAAAGGAAATGCGTTTTGCAAAAGAAATGCGGTAAAATTTTTTTTAATTAGGTTTTTTTGAGTGCACAGTGCAGTTTTTGAAGCTTGATTTTTGCACTGTGCAGCATAAAAATTTATTTAGTAATATTTTTTTGTTTTGTGCAATTTTTGACCGCAGAATGCAACAAAAAATGTATTATTGTTAAATATTTGACTGCACAGTGCAGATTTACGACCTTTGCCCTTTGCACCGTGAATTTTTTTACCTATCCGCTTGCACGGTGCGGAAACAAAAATTTCTTTTTTCGCACAGTGCAGCGCTTCAAGTAAAAAATGAAAAAACTGATTGCGTCGCCATGATGCACCGCGACCACAATCATTTTCCCCACTGCACCGTGCAAATACCCTCAACATTTTTTGCACTGTGCAATCTCAAATTTATTTTGACCGCACCCATGCGAATTATAGCTCGCTGTGTCGATAAGTATAACACAAATAGATTTTATATAGATTTATTTCAAATAGAAATATTTGGCCAACGATCCGGCATGATTTAAAATTGGAGACTGACTTCTTCAAAACAAGTTAAAGGGGACAAAGTCTAGTGGCCGCCCCGGATCTGTTTTTTTGAATATATTTTATTTTTTATATAGATAGTGTTGCAAATCGCTTCAGCACCGTGCAAAAACAAAAAAATGAAAAAATTGCACTGTGCATTAAGAATTGAAACGAATAGAATTGTAATCACAATCATACTTACCAAATCATGTCGACGAAAATGCATAAGTAGGCGAAAAAAATTGGAAGTCATATCAATCGACATTTTTTAGCTGAAAATTTTTATTAAATCATTAATTGTTCGTATTTTACAACACTTTAAAAAATTTTTAAAAAAATCTTAAAATACGAGCGTCAAAGATAATGCATATCGTCATGCATTGATTTGTACGTGCCTTTAAATCCGAAAAAATAAAAAAAACTGTCAAATTTCCCAAAAAATCTCAAAAACAAAAAAATTTGGAACTTTTCTTCCACAAACTTTTTTGTAATTCTTCATTTCCTTTCCCAAAACTTCGAAATTCCAAGAGGATTTCGCGCGTTTGACCCGATTCGGCGTAAAAAAAGAGAGCAAATCGCGGCATTCGCCCGCTGGAAGTGGGGGTTCCACGCAGAGGGTAATTTGAATCTTCAAAAGACATTTTAAAATGCATTTTAAGCGATTCAATCACTCACGGGTTGTTTTTGGAAGTCATAAACTACAATTTCAGTTCTCTGTGTTCGCCAAGTCTGCGCCGAGCCTCCGCAGCGTCAAAATTAGGACTTTTTGACTTTTTTCAGAACTTTGGCATTCTGTTTCAAGCCAAAGAATTTACTTAAACGACTCAGAACTTGATGAAACTTGGCAAAACTTAAAATTAGTGTGGTCTAAGACGTATTTGAAATTTTTAGCTTGCATTATGCAGAAACCACCGAGATTTTTAGATAAAAGATCCCAGAATTTATTGTCGAGCTCAAATCAAGTCTTTCTACTAATTAGATTTGCTGCTTTCGTAGGCCGAGGAGCCCAGCGAAGTCAGCGAGGGATCGGAGAGACTGGCCGTCTTTGCCTGCGGCACATTAGATGGGGCTGGAGGGACAGTAGTCGCGTTTTGAGCTGGCTGGACTGGAGCTGGAGAAGGATTAGGTGGAGCGGGTGGAGGAGTGGATTGAACCGGCTGAGAAGATGATGAGGGAATTTGGGAAGAAGCAGGGGGTCCTGAAAAGAAAATATAATCTCAATTCAGAAAACTAAAAAAAATTTTAAATCCTAAAAAAATCAAAAAAAAAATAAAAAATTAATAACAAAAAAATGTGTACCAAAAATTTTTCCCTCAATTTTAAGTATTTCCCAACCCTTCCCCACCCCATTTCTCACCTTTCTCATCCTGTTTTCCACTCAAATCATCTCCTGGACCACCTCCATTTCCGCCATTTCCCGGCTCCATCGCTCCAATCTTCCCTCCATCCGGATTAATCGGGATATTAAGCGACACCTTCAACGATTCCTGATCTTTGCTTTTCGGCGGAGTTCTTGCCGGAGTCGCCGGAGGCGTAGGAATTCCCGAAGAAGTTGTGTTATCAGCCGTCGGAGTCGAGGCTCCCTCCTTGGAATTGGCTTTTTGCGGGGGTGAGACGGCTTTGTGCCCAAAAGGCATGGGCGATTTGACTTCATGAGAGGTTTGTCTGTACAAAATTTGCCATTAATTTTTTTTATTTGTTTTTCTTATCGCACGGTGCGTCAAAAAAATATTAATTTTCGCACAGTGCAGTCTCATTTCTTCAAAAATAGTGCACAGTGTAAGTGGCTGATTGAAATATTCATGTACCTGCACTGGGCAGAGCTCGACATTTGATTTTTGCACTGTGCAAAAAAAATTCGGCTCTGAACTGCGTAAAAATTTTAAATTTTGCACAGTGCGATAAAAATCCCATCTCACCTTGCCAATTCCGCTCGTTTATCCGGACTAAGAATATTCAAATCCATCTTCGGTTTCAACGTCACAAAAGAGATCTCCAGCTTCTCGGACACATTCATAATCGACGCGCAATTCCCATCCACTCCACAATAATTCGGGGCCGAGAACACGGTGCAGACTTGATTCTTGTCTCCAGCGAACTGATGCCCATCTGGAGTCACTTCATGCGCGCGCACAATCAAATCAATGTCCAAAAGATCGCAAAAGTCGCGGATGGCGTCATTTCCGAACATCCACGACGCGTTTCGGACCTTGTTGTATTGCCAGCCAGCGCCACAAGTATCTTGAGTTGGGTCGGCCCACATCAAGTCCAGAGGGATGCCGAGATCACATTCTTGGTTGGTTCGGGGCTTCTAAAAACTTACGGACGTCAAAATTAGGGAAAATCAAAAAATTCTGGATCCAACAGAGAGAAAAATACAAATTAATTTCGCGTGTGATTTTGATGTCTAGTATAATATAAAAAATTTAACTTTTTGAAAAACTAGCGACTCTCAGAATGCACTATCGTCCCACCTTCAGTTTCCTGAGTGAATCCCAGCCCTTGATATCCGGCGAAATGCCTCCATGCATCGCCAAAATGCGACTATTGACCAATGCGCTCAACGGCAGCTCATTGAAACATCGCTGGAACCTTTTCCAGACAAAAACATTCCGTTTTCTGCGGCATTCCTCGTAGAACCCGTAGCCGCGGTTCATCTTGGCGCACTCGTGATTGCCTCGGAGCAGGGTGACGTCATTTGGGAAGCGAAGTTGGTAGCAAAACAGGAGCATTGTAACTTCCATCGAATTCCGACAACGGTCTACATAATCGCCAAGGCATAGGAAACGCGTCTTCGGAGGGCGTCCGACCAGGTTGAGGAAGCGTTGAAAGTCCGCCAATTGACCGTGGATGTCTCCTGCAATGATGCTGGGCTTGAGAGGAAAAGTCGACACCTTGGGTCAACTGTTGCACTTGGCAGAAAAGGCACACATTCCAATCAGAAAAAATAATAAGGGTTTTAAAATATTTACCACGCTCACTTTTGCGTGATGACAAAACAAAACAAAAAGCATTTTTCTCTCAAAAAAATAATTTCCCCCGTTCTTTCCTAAAAAATAAAATTTTTTGCAAAAAAAAACCAAAACAGTCATACCAACGTAATTTTTGCTATCTAATACAATATCATTCGCTTTTTTTTGACAACACTTGTGCAGTGCTCAATTCAAAATCGCCTAAAATACTCTTTTATCCCCTTTTTCTGCGCTTTTCTCGCCCTCTTCCAAAAAGAAAACGAAGAGAGAACGAACCAGTGGTCTCGTGGTGTAGTGGTTATCACGTCTGCTTTACACGCAGAAGGCCGCCGGTTCGAACCCGGCCGGGACCTATGGAAACTTTTTTCCTCTTTTCTAATAAAAACTTGTTCTTGGAATTGCAAAATACCTAACGCGGTTTTCCTGGCTTTTTGACTTTTCAAGGGAATAGATACTAAGAATTTTGTTGATTTTTCACTATATTTCAAAGTTTTTTGCAAAAAAACTTAATTTTCCCAAAAAAATTACCGAAAATGACGAGTGGCGCCTTCATTTCGACCATGGCGGGCATTGGTTTGAGATGCTCGTATGTTCTGTCCAAAATATAGACCAGTTCGTCGTCGGTGAAGCCGTCCATGTGTTTTTCTAGCTCCAATCGGCGGATAACCCGGCCCACCAAGCCTCGAAACATTTCTTCATTGGCCGCTGAAATATATAAAACCAAAAGTAAACCCAGGTCGTATTTTACCCACAAATTGTGGGAAACATCAAATTTCACTCTGATTTTTCCAAATTTCAAAGTTTTAACTTTGAATATGCAAATTTTACAAATTGTTTTTTGAATATTTAAGTTTCGCAAATCAGTGTGTTACCAGCAGCCATAGTTCCGTGCTTGACGCTCCTTTTTGTTGGATTTGAAGCAGGGAAACCCCGACCGGCTACCGGGAGATCAAGTGGCAAATGATTTTATTCAGCGAAAAGGAGGCCAATTTATACGGAAACCAGAAAAATATAATAAAATTTGCATACCGACGATACTTTTTTGTGGCAAAATCCTCAAATTTCGCTCGTTCTGCCTCATATTTTGTTAGTAACGTTTGTATTTTTTCTTTTACATTATTCTCTTGTTCTTTGAGTGCATTTGTCTCGTATTTTTATTGCTAGCAGACCGAGGTTCCGAGTCATCGAGAAGATGAAAAGTTTATGCGGAAGATAATTAGCCTAATGAGCCAGCGGAACGAACGCAAGTCGAACGAAAAAAGTAAAAAGTTTCCGACGAAAGTAAAGTAATTTCTTGTTTTTGAGGGTAACGCAATTTTTATTGTCAAAATATTTGTGTGTGTGATGTAGAAATAACAATTGTTTCTCAGAATTTTAGATTGTAGATGGTAAATTACAATTTTTTTCATAGGATGGCTACAAAATCATCTTTGGGCAACTATTTTTTTACCCAAAAGTAAAAGTTGCGTTGAAATTTCCGGCTGGTCAAAGCTGAATTTTCCCAATTTTTCTGCACAACGCGATTTGAAAATTTTCAAATTTATTTTCAAAAAAATTAAATCAGCGTTATCGCTGAGTCTCATGAAAAATAAAAATCCTTTTTTCAATATGTTTCTGAATTTCTCAACTATTTCTGCATAACGCGATTTGAAATTTTTCAAAGTGCTGTCAAAAATGCCGTTGGTCAAGATAGTGAAGAGTTTCTGTCACTTTTTTTGCATGTTTCAGTCACTTTTTTGCATATTTCTGCAAAACGCGGTCTTAAAACTTTTCAGAATTTTTTACTTTCAAGCCCCTCAAATCTGTTTACAACTCCCAAAAATGGTCGTCCCAGTCTTCTTTAATCTTCTCCATCTCCATTACCAGAAAAAAAAAAGAATTTTCTTTTCGGTGGCTAAACGCTCCTCTTCGCCTTAAATGGCCGTCTTTTTTGGTGTCGCCCTCAGGGCTTTTCCGAGGCCTCGAGACGGCCACAAAGTCCGCTCACTGCAGTTTTTGCACCTTTTTCGGAGCATACGGAAGGGATTTTTGAAAGGGATTTGTCTGAAAATTGTTTTTCGCCTCAGGGCATTTAGCTATGGAGAAGGGTTCAGGCCGCTTTTAGGTGTAATCCAGCAGCTATCGGAATTTATTATAAGATTTTCAGGCACAAACTAGTCTTTTGAGAAAGGGAAGAGTCTAAACATAGGGGAAATTTACAAATTTCGCTTATTCTTTGTCTAGTGCAACATAGTTTTTACTGTTAAATTAGATAAACCGACCAAAAACAGGCCCCATTTAAACCAGTTTTAAGGAATATTGGGCAAAACGTTCAATTTCGGGCAAAAAAAAAATCAAAAATTCAAATATTGCCCTGCCTCGCCTAGTGCAATATATTTTTTTTTCCAAAAAAGATTAAAGTTCTACTTTCTTCTCAAATTTGGTCACTTATCAACTTTTTATCACCCTAGTAGGGTCATACTTAGAATTAAAAAGAAACCATTTGTAAAATACGCGTCTGAAATCAACGATGACATTTATTTTTTCTTAAAAAATCCTTTTCTCAAAACGAAAATGGCACGTTTTGTTTCAAATTTAAATATTGTATTCAACAGAGTTTTCAGAACACCTACTTGCAGTTTTTTAGCAGAGTTTTGGCTCTCAAAAAAGTTTCCCGGAGCTTTCTTTTGTCTGAACTTTCCAATAATGGGCACTTATTTCCATGTAATTCTAGGACCACACAGCTTTTTTGGACGAGCGGGAGTAAAACAAAATGATGTTATTCAGCAGCTATGTGTTTAAAAATAAATCACAACGTATTTTACAACGATTTTTGCCATAAATCATCAAAAAAGTGCGAAAAAGTTTTGATTTTTCGGGCTTTACAAACAATTTTCGTCTTATTTTAAGCCAAAAAATTGGGTAAAACGAAAATTTTCTACTCTTTCGTCCAAAAACTTTCAACCATTTCTATTACCATCGTATTTCTAACGTCTCTCCGTAACATCCCACCTCCAATCCCTCGAAACACTTATTTTCACCTCTAATACACTCTCTTACAACCTCATTTTCCCCATTTTTCTGTACGCTATAATGACTCGTCTTTTTGCGAATATTTTTCTTTGTTTCGCTTATTCAGTCGAAAACCCCCATTTTTGCTCTCGAGTCGGGATTGTTTCATGAGGCTTTTATTCCGGCGGGTTATTAGTCCGATTTGAGGTCGGACTGCGCGGTTTGTTTGAAAGCCAGTTCGTATTTGTTTTGGATAAAATTTGTGGGATTTTGAGCTTTTTTAAATTTGAAACGGATTGATTCTGAATATTAACAAAGTCAAGGCGTTTAAAACAATTTTTGATATCTAGTATAATATCATAGTTGCCCCAATTCACCTTCAAACAATTAAAGCGTATGGGCTTGAGTTACTTTGGAATGAGGTATGCATCTTATTAATATATGTCAAGTCTAATATGATAACCCATCCAAATACTGCACTTTTGCTGTCAGGACTTCAAATTTTGATAGACACCAAACATTTGGAGGCTATTAGCTTCAAAATGAGCTGCATAACACAAAAATCGGCCGATTTTTGACCGAGTTATTATCACGTATATTACCCATGGTCAGTCGAACATAATGATCAACCAAAAAATCTAAATTTTACCTTCCCTGATGCACAAATTTCCAATTTTAATATCTATCTAACAAGATACGTTCCTAAAAACGTTATTTCTGCTATATTCAACCTCGTTTCTCTTATGAAATATTCGGATTTTGATTTGTATTCCCACCTGCTTCAAATCCCCGCGATGTTTCCGTTTGATTTCCTCGCCTTTTACAAAAAGTTCCTAAATTCTTGCTTTCCAATACTTTTAAATTTACTCTTCGCTATTTTTTCTTCATCTAGAAAATTTTTAATGCCAAAGGGCTTTCCATAACATATTGAGCGTTTATTTCTATTGTTTTCGGCCCCAAAAGTGCCTATCGCATTTCATGTTCGAGCATCTCCGTTTTCAGCCCATGAATTTTATTGGCATGGGGGTTGGGGAAATTGAAAATGGGAAACAGTTTGAGGGAGGAAGAAAAACAATAATTTAAATTTTGTCTTTTTTATGTTGTCAATATTTCAACTCCACGCCACGTGGAGTTGACATACGCCGAGATTTCAACGCTCATTGTGGCCAAAGAGCGAGCAAAATTTGGGGGATTGACTTAAGAAAAACCCGTTAGGCTCTCCTGAATATTTATCGCTGGGAAAAAATACTTCTTGTAGGTTGAATATTTATTGACTCTTTAATTTTATCATCACTGATGCAGGCATTATTGCGAGTTCTACAAAAAAAATTCTTCAACAATTTCAAAAAAAAAATCGCCCTTTGTCGCGATTTTTTATTCAAAAAAGAGTTTTTTCGAAGAATTATTGCAGTTTTATACTTGATAACACTCCTACCTTGTTTTACAATAAATTCTATGTCGCCCGTATCTTTCCCATGAACTACTTCTTAAACCAAATATTGTTAACTAAGGTAATGTTAGCCTAAACTGTCCCCTTCCACGTAAAATCGCTAGTTAAACGTCCAATTTGCCATATGCAACCTTGTTATCCCAAAATATGACAATGACCTACTTCAAATTTCAGAACCATGTTCACAGACATTATCGAATTCAACGTCAGTGGGACCATTCTAAGCACTACCATTGACACCATCTCTCACGACAAGCGCTCAGCCCTATATCAATGGTATATCGAGCACAAAGCCAGCCACCATCTATTAAAAGACAAGAACGGTCTCTTCTTTATCGACAGAGATCCCGGCTGCTTTGCAATCGTCTTGAATTATCTTAGACTTCAAAAAGCTCGACAATTATGGGAAGTTTGCCTACCGAAAGACCCGGATCGCTTGGCTCTACTGACTCAAGAAGCAGAATACTACAAGCTGCCGGTACTCAGAGATCAGGCAATTGCGTTGTTGCAGAGCGCCGACGAACAGGGCAACAATTCGTACGTTAGCGAGGTTTGTTCAGTGTAAAATAGTCGTTTTTAGTGTGGAAAGTGAGGTGGGCATGTTAAAATTTATGTGCTTACATGTTTAGGAAAGTATGAGAAAGCTAAGACACCTACAATTTGGCCAAAAAAGGCAGATTCAGACTTTTTACGACCTACGTTAACTTATCGACATAATTCCTTTGAAAGTTTAATGTTATAGCAGCCAAACCAAACAACTACATTGCCCTCTAGCTTTTTAATGTCAACATGTGGGTTTTATAACCCATAAAAAATCTAATTGTTCCCATTTTGACACAAAAATTTAACGAATACAGACTAATTTTTTACCTTACACATGACTACCATAATCTAAAATCCAATTTTGCTCAAAAATTTTCGGCCAAACGCCAGCTTATTTCATCTTTAAAACCTTTCTAAATCAATATTCTTTCAGTTTCTTTCAAAGAGCGCAAGCTTCTCAGCCGGCTTCGACAACCTGAACCTAGGTCAATGAGATCAGCATGGAAAACATAAATCAAGCCTTACGACTTCCGCTACCAATCCCGGAACCATTATACAGCTAAAAAACTTCGTGATACTACCAGTCCGACCAGAAATTTTCAGTATTAAACTGTACTCAAATATTTTTCCAACAACCATGGTTATCAATTCCGTTTTTTTAAAATTTTTAGTTGAGTTTTGGACAATTTAAGTCTCAAGTCAACTATACTAAGTCTAAACAGTCCCTTGTCCCGTTTTACATTAGTCTTCACATGAGGCAAGCATCTCTCTAAAGGTATACATGCATTATTCCATCAAGGCCAGTTATTTTTTGTCGCAAGTTATATAACCATATTTTAACGTAATTTTTGTTGAACCTGATACTTAATAAATGTGGTACAAACCTCAGAAAAAGCTTTGTCTTACAATAAAACTTATGTTGGACCTAAAAATCAATGCAAAATCGATGGAAAATTACCTTATACATGAGACAACTTCTAAAGATGAAGAAAGCGCTAAAATTTGATGCGATAGAACGATAAATTCACGAAACTCTAACCAAATTCAAGAACAAGTGTTTACTTTCACAATTTTTGCAAAAATCTTGAAATTATGATGGAGATGACACATTTTCTGGGGTTTCTTTGTTATCTACCACGGAATCCTTTAACGCCAAAACTTCTTGGCATTCTGCAAATTTTTTTTTCGCGCGAGGTTTTCCCATTTTTCAGCTGGTTTTTACTTCTCGCCTATATAACAACGCATTGCACTGATTTGAATTTGTAAGTTAGTTTTACTTTTGTCCTTGATTTTTAGGCACTTATTGATCTTACACATGAAGAACATACTTTGAATTTATTGTTCTTGACTTATTCTGTTATCAATTTCGTTTTTGGGAGGTTTTCCCGACCTTTGGCTGCATTTTTAGTGCGATTCACAGCAGTTTTTACGTGATAATCACGAGGAATTATCAAAACATTGGGAAAAGTCCGAACTTCGCAGTTCGGGTTCAAGAAGTCAAATGTCTTGAAACAGTTGAATTCTTGCTATGCATAGCTTTAGAGCGATTTGACAACATCCGTCCCATGATTTTAAGGCATCCGGGCTGACCTTTACCTTTTTTATTAGCCATGTTGTTTAAGACGGCTAAAAAATTTGTTGTCTATCCCAAACGACCTTTGGTAAATCAAAAATGCGAGGTTTTTTGATCATCACACTGTCTGCTAGACACTCTGCTTATTGGAAAAAGCTGTCAACTGATTTACAGCCTGTAATGTTGACTTTTTGATAATATTGCTCATGGTTCCATGTTTGACAATAAAAGCGCGGGAATTTTGATAGTCTGATGTGAAATGTGTGAGAGTTGATAGTAAGATGTGCTATATAAGCCATTGGAGTGGAATAGAAGTGAGGTTGGACAGGTTTCTCGGGGGTTTGAGATTTTTTTTCAGATGTCTAGTACAACATAATTCAACCAAACAAGGTCAAATTCAAAAATTTTTAACGGGGTTTTGTTCCCCAAAGCACAGTGGACTTTTATTTATGCTTTTTATTGCATTTGAATCACTATCGTCTATAATCTGCCTTCATTTTTCACCAATATTATCCATGTGATCAACTGCTTTAACAGTATTCCCAAAAAACCAGGTCCAATAGTTGGACTCTTCCTAGAAATTGACCTTTGCGCTTTTGAAACTTCGCTTACGTTTTTGCAATGCTACTTATCTAAAATAACAATAAATATCACGTGAGCTGTGAGTTTCTTTTTTGGAGTCCAAAAGTAAGAAACAATTTTTTGAAAAACTCTTTTATGAGCAAAGGCCTTATCATAGTGAGTGATTATGCTGATGGGTCATGCGGCGACGAGGCTGTGTCTGCGCCTTGTTTCGACGAATTCGAATTGTGTGAGTCTTTTCGGGGATTTTAAAGATTTTTAAGGTATTTTTTTGCTAAAATAATATCCAAAATGATAATTTTTTCCCTCAGATGCGGCTGAATGTCTTTGTTACAATTTCCTCTTGTAAAATTGCGTTGATTCACGTTTAATCTTCTCGGATTTTCCAAATTTTAAGGTAGCTCTTCATGATCTCTGATGTGTTTTCCTTCTTACTTGTTTGCACAAACTTCTCCGTGAGCATAATATTTATTTACGAAGGTGTCTGATTAGTGCGTTTCATCGAAAGAATAAAGGATCGCTGAAAAAATTTCGTTGATTTTCCGGTTCGAAGGTCGGCTTGAAAATTTTGGATGATCCTGATGGAAGAATTGGTAATTTACGATTTTCGGAGGTAAAATACGGTTTCTTCTGTCATTTCTGTGGAATACGGGCTCTTTTGATCAGTGGATTGAGAATTTGAGCCTTTTCATTTGATTTTCATCTATTTTTCACCTAAAATAATATAATTTTATCCAAATTTCCCGATGTTTTCTTGATTTTATTCTTATTTTTGCAGAATGACTTCTCCTCCCAAGGATCCCGAGCCCATGTTAGCTGAAGATGAAGAGCCAGACATCTCCGAGTCGGATTTTGCCAATTTTGTGGACCATCAAATTGATCGTCTAATCAGAGCCGAGAGGATCACAAATCCCGATTTAACGGCGTTGGAAGAGCTCAAAGTGGCTGTGGGATTCTGTAGACGATTTCTCAGCGATGGAACTTCGGATCACGACAAACGAACGAAGGTCATGGCCAAGTTGGTGGACTTGAAGTTGGAACAAGACCAAATTGAAGTAAGTCTTTGATTTTTTTGTGATTTTTTGATGTTTAGACCGGGAAGTGGTTTTGATGATGTGTACTAAAATTGGAGTGAGAATAGTTGGGTTTGGATACTTTAACATCAAACTTTTTTGATGGAGTAAATTCTTGGCAGGAGATTTTCCATATTTTCTTTGGATTGTGCCGTATTTTATAGCAAATATTAGATGATAAGTGGAGAAAGAGCGTCCTAAATGGCATTTTGGGTATGCAGAAATTAAATCTTGGCCTAATTTTGGTGTAAAATACGAGAAATCGAGTTTTTTTCGGTAAAATTTTTAGTGAATCATAACTCCCCCGCCTCAATTAGACCTCTAAAATATTATTCCAGTCATAATCTTCTTATTAGTCATCATTTTCGCACTGTTTTTCGAAATTGTCTGCCACTTTTTTAAGAAAAATTTTAAAGTGCGCTGTTATCAGTTCGAAACCACATTTAGAACGTCTAGTACCAATTAAAAGGCCGTTTTTTTCGCCGACCTTCCGGCTGATATGATAGACCAAGTCTGAAGTTGGTCTTTGAAACAGAGGAATATAAAAAACGAAAAGATTAAAGGAATTGAAAATTTTGTTTGGATTACGATGAAAATTTACACAGAGAACACTGTAATTTGGTGTCTTAAGGAATGGGAAAGGGCCTGACATTTTAATTGTGAGCTTTAAATTTTAAAAGATTGATGATTATGAATAAAAATTGTGGTTTTTAACAAAATTTTGACTATTCGGAGTAAAAAATGACAAAATTTAGGCCTCATATTTTTTTGGAGCTTCTTGGATGCAAAAGTTTAGTGCTTATCGTTATTAACACAATTATCTTGCCTTTTCTCTCCGATAATCCATTTTTACAAACATTCCCCAACAATCCGCGTATTTTTTGTTTCGGTTCTCCGAGTTATCGATAAACATGATTGCTCTCACATTTGCAACACTCTGAATTCACATGGGCATCAAAGTAAACACTAATTAGTGGTCCATTTCCTCTGCAAATTTTTGTTTTCTCCTTTTTATCATCTTGTTCTTTGGAATCTCTCCGGAAGAGCCAAATGTGCTCTTCATATGAAGACAATCAGGGCAAAAGGCATGACACTATTTTTGAATTTGGATTATTTTAATGGAATTTGATGGGAATGACGTTTAAACGTCTTTTCTAAAAAAGATGAAATTGAAGGCTGTAAAAGTTTTGATAAAGGTAATATTGAAGGCTGGAAAATTGGTTAATTTTTGTTTTTTGAAGCTTTATTTCGATATAAAGGGAGTTTTGAGCGCTTTGTAATCATTTATTGCAAGTATGATGTGCTATACTGCCGCGGGGCATCGAAAAATGAAGTAAAAATGAGATTTTTATAAATGAAATTTGGCTTTCGGGAGCTCCCTTTGATCTAAACGAGTCTCTGGGTCCTAGAAATCGTCGGTGATGGATAAATCTAGCTCGGATAAGCTCTAGACGGCAACAAGGTCGGCAACAAGGTCGAAAAAAATCAAAATATACCCGAATTTGATATAAAAAAGTATCGCAGAGACGTAAAACGATACTCTTTGAAGACAAGTTTGGGCGCATTTTGATTTTTTTTGACCTTGTTGCCGTCTAGAGCTTCTCCGAGCTAGATTCATTCATGATCGACGATTTCAGTGTCTCAGAAACAGCTTCCGTAAGACAAACTTCTTTTATAGGAACCGGAATGTTACGGTTTTTTGTTGCATTTTTTCGGTACACGTGGCTTACAACCGACTCGTTGTTTGCAGAATTCTTGCTGATTCGTGTTTACCCTTTGATCACCACATGATATACGAATGCAGACTATAATTTGTTTGTTTTTGACCAAAAGAGCAACCAATGATTTCCTAAAATTAAACAGAACATCGGTATAAGCTTCTATCCAGAACTTTGATGCTGAATTTTTGCAAAAACTTGCTTATGATGCGAATGTCATCAGAGAAGGAGTGGAAACGACGCAAAGAGAAGGGGCTGAAATTTAGGGAAATTTGTGATTTTCCTCAAAAATTGTTGTAGTGTGGACAGAGGCTTGCTTATCAGTAGTGGGCAGAAGATAGAACAGTAATTTTGATCGGGAAGTCGTCATAAGGAAGGCCAATTTTTTTGTGGTTTAGGTAGATTCGTGATGTTTGTGATTCTCGTTGGATTTTTGTCGTCTTGATGGTGTTCTTGGACTTCGGATTTGGATTGAGTCATTGTTTTGTTTCCCTGTATTCATGATTGGAAATGAACGTGGTTTTACTTGTTCATTGTTGTCATTGAGGTGTTCTAAAACGATATATCCTGCGGTTTGAGACAATTTAAATAAAATATAAAGGACTTGCTAGTCGTTAGAGACGGTATTGGCTAGGCTGTATCGCCAACGTTGTCTAGCATGTCTTCTCTGGGGTTTAATCCATTTTTCAATTAGTCTGACGGATGTAGAAGGCCTATAACCTTTAGTATGATATGCAAACTTATGGACTGTTCGCAATGACGTCGAATATGTACACATCTCAATCGAAATAGACGTATATTGCAGGAAACATGTTCACTTTTTATTTTCTTGAAAGTCCAAAAAAGTCACGTATTGAAAACGAAAAGGTCTTGTCTGTCATCCCTCTTATCGTATTTGTTTGAAGATGAAGGTTGACCTCGAGGCACGTGCATTTAATCAATCACAAGTACTTTTTATTATTTTCCAATTGGTTTTTAATGAATTCTTAGTTTATATGCGGTATGCTTGATTTTTTGCCGATTCGGAACATTGGTGACTCATTGATCGCCGAATTGAAGGTGATAGTTTGCAGTCATGGATTTCTTAGAATTTGAGACTTTCTGTGGAACCAATGAAGAGCGTTCAGATTGGTCTGAAATGGGGTTGGATCGTTTAGTAAAAGGGTTTTGATCATGTTGGGTTTATAAAGCACGCCAAATAACTTTTAGTTAATCTTATTAGACTATATTCTCATGTCGTCCCGTGGATTTAGCTTGTTTCTGGTAAGTTCAGCGCATTAATTTTGAGAAATATTATTAATGATAAAATAAGGTCACTAATTCTAGTAGAGGCGGAAAAATCGTTGCAGTCTGATGGCGTCTCCATGTTTTCAGTTGTGTCTCCGTTTTTTTTTCAATATTGAATTTAGTTTTAATAGTTAGGATGAAGAATTTCGATAGTAAAAGTGTTCTTCTATTTGACCGTCTTGGTGATTTTCTGTAGGTACACTGGGTGCCACAATTAAGTCTTGGGACATTTTTGCTACAGTTTCTTGATCATCCTCCTTTTGATTCATTGAGTGAATCTTTTGCTTCGTTTTTTCGTTATCTCGCAGCTTCTTGTTGTCTGATTACGAAAAATGACGCAAACGGCATTCCTACGAAGTCTGCGAAACGTGACTTTGTGACTTCTAACCTCCAACCTTCCATTTTTCTCTCATTTCCCCGCTCAGACGGTGTTCTTGTCAATCTTTCGACGCGCCTGATCGAGTTTCGTCATTCTTACCCTTCAAAGCATGATGCAGAAACGTTTTCTTAGTCGTCGAGGCACTGATAAGCATGGCCCCATCGTCATGCGCCTCCGGGAGGGCGGCGGAATTGCTGACTGTGTTTTGGGCCGATTAGAGCTGTGCAGTCGAGAATTGGTGCAGATAACAGCCGGCCGCCGCGCCTGGAGACGGAATTCTGGCAAGGGCGAGGTCGTTAATTGCTGCGTTTTGTTGTGTTTGTTTGTTGGAACGTCTGGAAGGCGGAAGATTGCGGGTTTCCGAGGAGTTCTTGACTTTGTGATCGCTTCTTGATATTGTAATTTATTGGAAGATCGAATTTGGACTCTTGATGTTTAATGTTAAGCTTAGAAGCCATAGTAGTGGGGGCTGAGTTGCTTTCACATTTCTTGCAGAGTTTTGGAGAACTAGTACGGAATTTCAGTATCTTCCGACCTTATTTTAGCTTTTTTAAACGTTTTTCGAAAGTTTGTTGATCTTTTTGTTCGTCTCAGCACTCGTTGTTGCTGTATATTGTGATGTAGACGTAGCTGGCAGCCTTGAGGTAACTTATTTTGCCTTCTGCACTATTTTGTTGATCTTATTTTAGACGTCACTTGTCTTGTTATAAAATTTTCATTTTTTTCGCGTTACGTTGTCAAATTGCTCATGAAGTTGGCTTATTATAATTCTTGTAGCATAAAATTACTCAAAATGCCAAAAACAGCAAAAATGGATGATATTGAACAGATGGAACGGCTGCATTTTCTTAGAATGGTGTGTAAATTGCGATTTTTTTGAGAAAGATACTACAACATAAAATATTATTCTTGTTTCAAAAAAAATTTTTTACAAATTTCAGGAGCAGATCCAACGCGGAGAGTTTGTTGAGCCGATAAAGAAACACCGAGGCCATGAATTTGCCCTTCAATCCAGTAGCGGCCGTAATCCTTACTGCGAAATTTGTGTTTCCACAATTTGGAGGATCTCTCAACAATGGAGGAAGTGTAAAGGTGTGTGCATCCATAGGTGTCTCGACGTATTTTACAATGTTTGCAAACTGATATACAAAAATGAGACAAATTATACGATGAAACATGTTTCACGTATAATTTGTCCATTTTTTCAAAAAAGAGTAGAAATTTGTAGAAATTATACGCATACGATTTGCGATGTTATGGTCTACATAGTCATAATTTTTTCTTGCTTGGTAGACATATTATACGACGAAACGTTTTTAATCGTAAAAATTGTCTGCCAGTCAGAAATCGTTGATGTAAAGTGTTTGTAGATGTTTATCAATCAAATATTACTGGTGAAATTTCAGTTTGTGGCCTGCGGACTCATGACAAATGCATAAACGAGGTCAAACGACCCTGCGCCGGCCTTAAAACCCGTCGCGACAACTTCAAATTGAATCTCAGCTTGTGCCCGGAAAGCGGCCTAATGGCCCAAACCTATAAATGCTTCGAGTGCCTAAGGCCAATCGGGTTCGGAAAAGGCCCAGAGCTGGAGCCGAGGATCTGCGATTACACTGGGAAATATTACTGTAAAAAATGCCATTGGAACGACGAAATGGTGATCCCAGCCCGAGTTGTGAGGAATTGGGACTGCACAAAGCGACCGGTAAGAAAGGAAACGGCCCGAATGGGCGTGTTTTACAATTTATTTTTTGGCGACATCTTATACGATGAAATATGTCCGATTTTTTGTTGTTTGGGTGTTTTTTTTTGTTTAAACTGCCTGTTTTTTGCAATTTCATGTTTGTTTTTGTCGTATTTTACCTCAAAATGATTGCAGGTGTGCCGAGCATCGAAGCAACTCCTCTCATTGGTTGAACAAAAACCGATTATTAACCTAAATCGAGATAACCCGGCTCTATTTAAGTATGTCGGAGCTCTCCAAAGAATGCAAAAGTTAAGAAGCTCGATTATGTTCATGAAGTGTTACTTTGTCTGCTGTAGAGTGAGTTCATTTTTGAGATTTTTGAAAATTTTCCAATTGATTTTTCACCGATTTTTTATGTGAAAATTGAGTTTTTTTTATTTTAGCAAGCTCGAAAACTGCGAATCCTCCAGCATTTGAATAAGTATCAACATTTCGTCGAATCTGAAGACATGTACAGCCTCACGGATCTGGTTCAAGTCGCCACCGGCCCCATTGTCCAAGAAGTCGAACAAGTGGTTGAGATTTTCAAGTCCCATATAACACATGATTGTGAGATCTGCAAAGGAAATGCTTTTATCTGCGAACTTTGCGAAGATGATCACGTAAGTTATTAGTAGAGAGAGAGAGATTTGTCGTATTTTACAATTTGTTAATTATCGTAATTTCAGCTTATCTTCCCCTTCAATGAAGGCGTGTCGATCTGCAAAACGTGCTACGCGTGCTTCCATAAGCCCTGCTTCGATCGCCGATCAAAAAGATGCACCAGATGCCAAAGGAGAAGGTCCCGAAAAGCGGTTGTAACTGTGGAAGAAGATGAAACTGAGGAAGAGCAGCTGGCAGAAGATCAGGAAAAGATTACTGAAGCCAGTGCAAGCACAGCCACTTTGGTTGGGAGTATTGAAGAGGAAAAGGGAATTGAGATTAGAATGGCAAAGGGAAATGAAGAAATTCCGATGAGTTTGGCCGAAGAAATGAAGGAAATGGATATAAGAAATGAGAGCCAATGCTGAGAAGAGGATCTGCAAAAAATTTCATGTCAAGATCTTAACGTTATCCCAGTGAAAATAGTGGAAATCAAAATTTTTTGAGATTATGCCCCAAAAAATTGTAAATTTTGGGTTATTTCTCTTTTATTTCGATTATAGCTGATGTCTTGTGGCTCTATTTGTTGTCTACAGAGTGCACCTTTTAATTTACTGTGATTTGCAGCTATTTTTGTTGTAATTTATCTGATTCATTTTCACTTTTCAAGTGAAAATTTGTAAAAATCCAGAGAAAATTTTATATTTCTAGTCTAAAATCGGTATTATTGTATTGGAAATGATAGTATCCGGTGCCTTTTTATGTGAGTAATAGCATAGTCAGTCTATAGAAAAATTGTATTTGAGTTTTAGCGATGTTTTTGTCATTTTTTAAAAGAAATACCCACTTTCATGTACAAAGAACTTTTATGATTTTATTTTGTCAAATGTAATATTATTTTGAGAGCCTTCTAAATTGTACGACATCGTACAATGTCGTGACATATCATTTTTCAAAACTGCAATCTTTGTCTGTTTGGAAAATGTCTTTGCTTATTTTATATTGTTTTAGTTTTATTTACTACAGCAATAAATTAATATAAAAAATCATTTGAAGCTTTATGATTTCAATGCATAAACAAATCGGAAATGAGGTAAGCATGAAATGACAGTTGTCTGCTTGTTGTATAAGAGTCGAAATTTGGAAGTTACAGTAAGATTTAATTAGGCAATAGATCTGATGTCTACAACAATATAAGAATTAGCTAATTCTTCTTCATGTGCCCAATAAACCTTCTTTGGAGCCTCCGGAACCCTTGGCGAATGTTCAACATGTTTTGCAACCGTTTTATTGAAGAAAAGCCAAATTCATATTTGCGTGGCGGGACCCAGCTAACAAATCCGTGGTCGATTCCCAGACGGCGGAATTTTCTCCAAAGCTACCGGGATAATTTCCACTCACGGTTTCCAATATGTTTTCGGCTGAGTTGCTGAAATTTATGTACATAACACCAACAACGGCCGTAAGTTACTTCAATTTTGTATTATTCTTTAGACCTACATGGCTGAACGCGAACGCCCGTTGATTTTGGTGGCGGACGGCTGCAAAATGCTTCTGATGAAGCGATTCGACCTTCTCCATTCCTTTGAGCTCACGATGCAATCAAGAATGACCTATAAAGATGCGAAATTTGGTGCCGTGCTGAAGAATTCGTCTGGAGTAAGTGTAAGATAATATTTTAGGTAGTGTTGGTTTACATTTAGGAGCATACTCTTAAATTTTATTTCAAATCCCAAACAGACGCCCAGAAGTTCGTCGCTGAAGTCAAGAATGTAATTCGAATTGGCGAGAAAATCTCGTGTACTCCATCAAAGAGTATGGAGAGCCAGGTAGATGGATAAGGCCAAAAATCATGTTCGAAATTGTTTTTTCAGCACGAACAGTCAAGATCTTCGGGACTTGCTTCATCTGTGTCGACTCTTCAGCCGCCCAGTTATCCGTTTTCCGCTTCACTTCAATCGGGGTCCAGAGAAACGGCCACCAGAAAATTGGACGAGTTCCTGGCGGACGAACCGACCCAGTCTGGCGTTGAGCCTCAAAAATCGGCAGCCTTCCGCAATCTCACGCAACAGTTTAAGGGCGAGCAGACTCAAACGCAATCCACTTCGCTTGCAACTGAAGTAAATTTATATTATCCATGATGAAGATTCGAATTTTAGGTAAATGTTTTTGACAAAAAGGAAGTTGACACCATTGTTAATGAGTTTGGATCTCATATATCAAAATTCTTGGAACGTTTGTTGACTGAGGTAATGGAGAGACTGGATTCGCACTTGAAGAATGTGCCGAGAGTTCATGTGGACGATCTAGCTCAGTCTTTTATTGTTGATACCAATGGAGCTGGAAACGCGACGAGGAGAAAGCGAAAGAAGCCCAAGTCTTCCAGTGATCGTCAAAAGGTTATGAAAATGCTCAATACTTCGACTTATTGGCCAGGTACGAATTTAGGTTATACTTGATGTTGATGTTTAGGAAATATTGATTTTCTTTGTTCCAGGCTTCTTCGATGGTGCAAAAAAGCCAAGAAAAGGTGAGAAATCGGCCGAGATAGTCGGGCAGTCGTCCAAAAGAAGGTCGGCGCTTAATGCTTCCTCGAGGATCACAATGGCTGTCCAAAGTGATATGAAGGAAATTCGTAAAACACGAAAGTCTGGCCCCATTAAAGCAAAGGGGGACAGTATGAGTCAATCTCAAGTGGGTTTGCTATTATTTTTTAGTCTTATTCCTGTTTAGACCAAGAATTCGAAAAAGGATGCAGTAGATGGAAATCAGTCTGATGGAGAGAAATCTGATGGCAGCGAAGTCGAAATGGAGGACAATGGGCGGTCTGGTTCCGAGAAACAGCACGTGGAGGACCAGACAAACGATGCACAAGCATAGGACCTTCTAATACCATGGAGAAGGTCGGGAAAGACTAGAAAAAGTTCTAAGGTCTCGGGTCATTTTGCTAATGTTTTAAGAGTGTCATATTCTCCGTAATTTGCCCACATTTCTCACTGTTTTTGTTGTTTTTCGCACTTTTTTGTTATTGTTTTTCATAAAAAGGAAAAAAAAGAAAATTTTGATGTTTCACTTAATTTATGATGGATTTTATAGGAAGATTAGGGCGCAAATAGCTCTTTAAGCTATAGTGGAAATTTTCAGAGTAAACTTTTTATTTTTTTCGAGAAAAAGTGCGAAATTTTTTGAAATTTTTTATTAATCCAATTTCTTACACTAATTCTCATGAAAATAAAAAAAAATTCAACGCCCATCGAAGTATCATAACAAAAATGTTAATGATGTTTTATTGGCTGGTGCGAAGATCGCCGGGGCCATATAAAAAAGACAATTTTGAATTCAAATCACTGTTCAAAATGAGGGTTTTTGTCGTCTTTTTCTTTGTTTTTGCAATTTTTGAAGGATTTGTTCAAAGTCAAGCGACATCAGGTGGGTTGTTGATTTGGTTTCTTGGTCTAAAATTTCTCTGTAGTCCTTTTTTTACAGACAAGGTACAAAATTTGAAGGAAATCTGAGGATTGTACCAGAAGCATTGCCTAAAGAATTAATATTTATATGATATTTTTGGTCGAAATTAGGCAAAAGGTCATGTTTTTTGTGAAAATTTTCAAAATCCCTGATTATGACCCCAAAACACGGATTATGACGTTGTCTATTTTACATTTTCACCCTACGGAAAATGTCAAAATGTCATTTTTGACATTTTTTGAAAATCAGCACCCTTGAAACCCCCAAAATCCACTATTTTTAGAAATAAATTATAAAACGACACTTTTACATTTTGCCGTAGGATGAAAATACAAAATAGACAACGGCCGAGGTTGTTTGGGAATCAGTCCTGGTCTTTGGCTAGCGATTTTCTGCTGAAAGCAACAGTTTTTTCGGAAATTTTGGTTTGAAAAAATTGCCTTTGGTTTGATATGGAGCACGATATTTCTATAAAAAATTTTTTTTAATCAGAAGCCCCTGTCAAAAAATTTTTTTTTTCTTTTCGGCCCTCTTATTTTTGCACATTGACGCGACTCCGAAAAGGAAAAAAATGGATTCTTTTGAAAATTCTCAGATTAGTATCATCTCTCTAAATCATTATTTTGGAGTGTTTTCAGGATGTAATTTGGAGATCTGTGGCGCCGTTTGTGAACCCGATTCCGTGGACTTGCAAGCCTGCCTAACTGGTGAATGCCAGTGTCAGAAAGCGATTAAACCTCCAAAGAACGAGAGTTTGGGGTTGTCGGGATAAATCGCTAGTAATTGTGTTTAATTAAAATCGTTGAGATAATAAACGAAGTTAATACACAGAAGTCCCATCGTACTTAAAGGTCTGAAATAAATAACTATTACCTTTCACGGCTTGGAAAAGGAAATGTCACGTGCTGTTCCTCGTCGTAAAATGCAACTGACAATAGTTCAAAATGGTCAAATAGATTGTAAAGTGCATCCTCAGCATTTTTAAAATTATTTCTACTTTGTTTTAAAGGCATGGGAGAACCAAAAATTTTGTGACATTTCGTCTTCGAAGCCGTAAATGTGAGATTCAAATGTATTATAGTTGTTTCGGTCCTAGAATCACATCCCCTGTCTCATTATTAATTCGAAACACAGCTTTATTTGCCAATCATACCACGTAACCGGGGCTTTATCATGGGCTCTGCTGACGTGGTTGAATCCGTCTTTTACAGGCCTGCGGATCAAATCGAAGATCTTGCTTATAACAGGTTTTGATGCGTAAAAGCAAGATTCAAATGTAGTTGCTTTGTTCCTTTAAATATGTAAATTTATGGCTCTGATTTCCATCGGGCTTGGTCAAAAGAAAATCCAAAACGTCTCGATGCGGCGGAGTTTCCATGTCTGTTGTAAAGCCTATTAGTATTTTCATAAAGTGCATGGACATTTGTCGCATTATTGATTGCACAGTGAATGTCACTCTTTTCGCACAGTGCAGACCTCAAAAAAGCCGTTTGCACTTGGCAAATTATATGGTTTGATATGTATTACGTGGTATGATCGGCAATGCGGCGACATAGTTGAAACACAGTCTGTGCACAGTGCGAAATATGTCGGTGCACAGTGCGAAGACCAAAAATAGGTCAAATGCACGGTGCAAAATGGAGGTTTTGTTGAGCACAGTGCGAAAAGCGACAAAATGTCTATGCACTTTATGAAAATATAGTACTAATATCGTCCGATCAACCTGATTGCAAAAGCAATTTTAAAACCAAAACCAATAAAACTTTTTAATCAACGCAACTGTTTGAATTTTTATCTCATACTTTGCATTGATATGATTGCACCTTCAATATAAATACATTGAAAGCATGTATGACATTTATTTGGCCTTACAAATATGAAACTCTTTATTGTTTTGTTGGCTTTGGTCGCCTTTTTCGGTGGAATTTCCGCTGAAAGAAATCCGTGTAAGTTCACTCTTTATAAGCAGAACAAGTCCAAGGATATTATACTACTCTGTCGCTGGAGTGATTCTGGCGTTGCACAGTGCAAAAACGTAAGATTTCGAGCGACAACCAAAAAAAACCTATTGCACGGTGCAAAAAGAGAGAAATTGCACAGTGCGAAGTGAACTTTTGTTTTATCACAGTTCATGTCGCGGAAATTACTCTAGCGATTTTACGGACGGATAAAGGTCAGGATGCGAGCGACAGCCAAAAAAAGCCTATTGCAAGCAAGAAATTGCACAGTGCAAAGGGAAATGTTGTTTTTGCACACTGCACCTCGCTGAAATCACTCCAGCGACTTTGCGTAAGGACTAGTTAAATCGACTTGTTTTTATCGCAACCCCACTTTCTAACTGCTTATTATTCAGCCCATTGCGACGTGTTAGCGTGCATCAAAACGTGTTATAAGCAAGGTCTTCGATTTGATCCGCAAGCCTGCAAAAGAGGGATTTGCAAATGTCAACAGAGCCCATGATAAAGCCCCGCTTATGTTGTATGATTGGCAAATAAAGTTGTGTTTCAAATTAATAATGAGACAAGGGATGTGATGATAGGACCGAAACGACTCATAATACATTTGAATCTCGCTTTTACAGCTTGGAAGACGAAATGTCACAACATTTTCTGTCCTCCCATGCCCTTAAAACAAAGTAGAAATAATTTTAAAAATGCTGAGGATGGACTTTACAATCTATTTGACCATTTCGAAATATTGCCAATTTCGTTTTATGAAAAAAAAATTTTGTGACATTTCGTCTCCCAAGCCGTGAAAGCAAGAGTCAAATGCAATTGTGTTGCAATATGTTGGCCTTCTAAAGGGCCAGAACAGCTACTTTTGAATTGTGCTTTTTACACCGTGTGAAACGAAATGTCAAAGAAGGTTTAGTATGTCCTGCAGCAAAAAAACGGCAAACTTACGAAAAGTAAAATTCAGAACTTACGGCGGTATGCAAATTTCTACCTTCCATATTTCTTCAATAAAATATTGGCAAGCTGTTTCTACGACCTATGCCGACATTTCAGGTCAGACAACATAACAAACATTTTTCGAAGAGAGAACTCTTCAAATTGGCTTTTCGTCCAAAGATTTGTCGGAAAAATTATTTTGTAAATTTTTCTTCAGATTTCTCCGTTCAAAACAAGTCTGAAAAGAATCCATATAGCTTGAAAATGGAAAACTTTGGCAAAAAAGACCTGGATTTTACCAAATTAGACAAGAAATCGGTCAAAAAACATATATTGTGACGAATATATTGTGATATATTGTGACCATATTTGTGACGAAATGCCAACTTGAACAGTTCCCTTCCTCTCTTTTGCTTTTTCGATTTGACGTCCAGTGCAGCTACTTTTGCTCTTTTTACGGCGTGGCAACGAAATGTCCGAAAAGTTTCTTTCTCCACTGTACCAATAACAACAAAAAAATTATGGTGACATTCTACATGCCTACTAATAATTATTTTACTGCTTGCAACTCTGTTGCCCTTGTTTTTGTTGCAGGATATAGAAAAAACTTTTTTGTCATTTCGTTTCACACGCCGTAAAAAGCGCAATTCAAAAAGAGCTGTACCGCTATTTCAACCGAAAATAAAACCAAACGAGAACATGTTGTCATGACTCTTTATTTAGCCGAAAAAAGTTTAATTCTCCACAGGAATTGTTTTATAACATTTACATCGTTTCCTTTTGCATTTCCCATGTTGATATCGGTCTTCATGGCAGAGCAAAGTGCAAAACTTATCAGTGCATAAAGGCACTAAAACGTTTAGGAAACTCTTGTTATTACGGCTTCTTACCACGATGATGGTCATCATGTAGGGTCATACAAACGACGGTAAAGACAAGAACGGTCGCTAGTAGAACAATTAGAACTTTCATCGCAAAACACGTTGTGAGCAGAGAGAAAATTGAATAAATTTTGCTTCAATTTGTGTTAATATAAAGAGAATTTAGCGTTAATTGAAAACAATGCAAATTATCCAGACATTCATCATTGATTTTCATATATATTAGCAAGTTGAAATAGAAAATCATTTAATTTTTGTGGCCATTTTTATTAAAGGGCCAGAACAACTACTTACTTTTGAATCGCGCTTTTTACGGGGGTGGAAACGAAATGTCAAAAAAGTTTCTCCGTCTATTGTACCAATAACAACGGGAAAAAATAATGGTGACATTCTACAAGCCTACTAATAATTATTTTTCTGTTTGCAACTCTGCCGTCTTTGTTTTCGCTGCAGGACATAAAAAAACTTTTTTGACATTTCGTTTCACACGTCGTAAAACGCGCAATTCAAAAGTGGTTGTTCTGGCCCTTCAAGGGGCTATGCGTCTTTCCAATGAATAATTGATGAATCTTTGTTTCCCAAATTATTGTGGAAGTCGTGTGACGTCGGGATGTACAACCACGGGGAAGATTAAATCCTTTTATGGGATCTTGAATGGGGAAGAAATGTCTCCCTCATCGTTAGAGTCGATTATGTGAACAAGGAAGTTGTTTTCTTCCCAAGCAACGATGGCTCCGCTCTATACGAGATAGTCGGAATTATTGACGAACTAAAATATGTCATTGACAAAACATTTGGCTTATAGGGTGTCTACGAGGCCTCAAGGCCATTCAATGCTTGGCAGACGCTTGGCAAAGGCTCGGCGGAAGCTTGGCGAAGACTTACAACATGGCCATTTTTTCAAATATTAGCTAACCCTTGTTTTCTTCATCCTGAGCTACTGTAACATGGAAAAGAACAAAAGTCGCTCCAAAAAACGGAGATCCGTAAGTTTTATCTGAGCATTATTGATGTAATTCATGTAAGATGCACCAAAATGGATAGAGTTTTAGCATGGGGGAGTCTAGTAGAAAGCTTAGTTAATGGGTAATAACAGGGTTGATCAGGTCCTAGGATAGTTTGTGTCCCATTTTAAGGTATTTTACATGTATTACATCAATAATATCAAGATAAAATTTACGGATTTATTTCCGTTTGTTGGAGCAGGTTTTGGTTTTTCGATGCGACAATAGCTGAGGGCCAATAAAACTAAAGGTAGAAATAGCTACGGCTTTGACAACGGCTTTAACAGGCTTCGCAGGCTCTTTCTGCAATCTTTTCTGGGTCAATAATCAATAAAAATAACATTTATTTCATTCAAAATATCACAGATATGACGATCGTATAAATATGAGATCAGTGTAACAAATGGGCACAAACGCAAACAATTTCAAATATGCATTATGTTCTCTTCCGAGTCGCTGAACACGTTCTTGAACGAGTAGAGAGGCCGTTGACTGTCCGTGTCCGCCTTACTTCGTCGACTTCGATTTGACACTTGATGCGAAGGCAGATGATAGGCGACCGTGTTGCGGTAGTTCCGACAGTACAACATGTACAGGCGGAAGATGAAAAAGGAAATTGTCTGAAAATGGAAAAAATTAAATTTTTTGTTTTTTTATTTTGAAAATAAATTTTTTTTTATTTTTTGAAAGAAAGGAGAAGTACTCCAAGCGCGGCGCTCAGATTTTGATGAAACTTGACCCAAAATTAGAATATTTTTTCTAAAACATACGTGTGCGAGACTCCTAGCTCGCGCTGTGCAGAAACAACCGAAATTTTTAGATCGAAAGTTGGAAAAAATGCGTTTTTTTGCGAGTTTCGGCATGAAAACTTTTATGCCCATTTCTACTGTAGAGAGTAATGTTTCCAATCAATCAAATCAATTTCGTTTGCGCAAAGCTGGCAAAGATATGGCGAAAAGTTTTTTATCTCTGACCGCTCTCCACATTTCGCGTACTCTCTCGGCCGCAAAGATCGTTGAATATCTCGGCTGCCGCTGCGAAACGCGCGCAAAAACTTTTAGGAAATCATCTATGACCCATGCCCGATATATATGCAAAATTTCATGAAAATCTGAGCGTCGCAATGCAAACACTTTTTAAAGACGTCTGCATGATTTTTAGAACACGCTTTGCAAAACAGCCATGTTTAAGTCGAAATTTGGGAAAAATTACATAGAACAGTGCATAAAAACATTCTTCAAAATGTCAGCTGAAAATTTCGTATACTACTTTGTCGGGAAAGTCGCTGGGGTGATTTTTGTTGTTTGCACTGTGCAAAAAATGTCAGGGTGCGAGCGACAGCCCAAAAAAGTCATTTGCACGGTGCAAAACAGCAATAAATTGCACATTGCAAAATACAAAAGTTAAGTATAATCATTATTGTAAATTTTGAGGCTCAATTTTTAATGTCCGTGTCATATTTTACCTTTTTTTCAACTGCATGTCAAAGAGCGTGAAATGAAGTCGGAAACAATAATTTCTGCTGCATTTTTGAGAAATGTTTTACCTACGGTGCAAAAGGAAACTTTTGTTTTCTCACAGTGCATGTCGCCTAAATCACTCCAGCGACTTTACAAATGAACCAGCCTTAAAAACTCGTTGTCTTCATTCACACCAAGTTTCAGCAAAATCTTGTGCCCAAGTTGATCACACTGTAACTTACTGCACTTTGAAACCATTTTTTGTAAATAAACCTCTCAAATTGACGTTTTCAACTTTTTTAAAAATACGTTTTACACTCCAAAATGAATCGCGTTGTGTTACTCTTTTCTCATTAATTGGGTTAAGACAGAGATCACTTTCCAAAAAAGGAAATTTTCGGTTACGTCACGTGTAAAGGATGGATTTCCCCGTGGCGACAAATCAAATCAATGTCAGCATTGTTTGTCATCGAAAATTCTGAAGACGGAACGGAAATTCGGACGGAAGTTAAAAGTACGGTGGAACAAACTGGTTTCAGATTTTTCGGTTTTTTTTGGATATTTTGATTCAGAATTTCTTTGAAAATAAAAAAAAAGTTTTTAGATATAATAGATTTGAGTGCAAGCGGGAACAATGTTGGATTAGTCCTTTGTAACATATACTAGTCCGTCCGAAAAATCGCTGGAGTGATTTCCACGACATGCACTGTGCAAAAACAAATTTTCACGTTGCACTGTGCAATTTCTTGCTTTTTGCACCGTGCAATGGGCTTTTTCGGCTGTCGCTTGCACCCTGACTGTTTTTGCACAGTGCAAACACCAATCACCCTTGCGACATTTCGAACGGACTAGTATGCAAAAATTATAAATCTGCCAAAGTAACCGAGATTTTTAGCTCCAAGCAAAAATGTGAAACTTTTTTGCAAATTTTGACATCAAAAGTTTTATGCTTATTTCTACCATAGAGGGTAATGTTTCTACAAAAAATCTAGGTTTTCCGCGCGAAACTGGCAAAGATACAGCCAAAAAAATGTTTTTCTACCCGCTCTCCCTATTTTGCGTACTCTCTCGGTCGGAAAAGATCGTTGAATATCTCGGCTCTCCCCGCAGCGCGATAGCTAAAATCTTCAGGCATTGACATACTGCCTATTTACAATGAGCATGCTAAATTTAAAAAAAATGAGAATGGCACTTTGAGTGCAATATATGTCAGTTTGACGCTAAAATTTGATGACTAATTCACCCAGAATGCACTCAAGTTTCCGGGAAAATTGAAAACATTACACCTTGGGGAAAAACACGCAACTGAAGGGCTCTCATCATCAGTTACAATCAGGTGACTGATTGGCAAAAGAACAACTCAAATGTGGAAGTTTTGCGGTAAACAAAAGCTTCAACTTTGGTTTGTGCGGGGGAAAATAGAACATGGAAATGGGCAAAGTGCAGAGCTCAAATTAACGTCAAATTTGGCGCCAATATTGTATCTTGGAATAACATTAAGTCGTCAAAATTTCAGCTCATGGTTTGCAACAACCGCTGAGAGTTTCAGACATTTTTCGAGAGATTATAAAAAAAGGAGAGAACGTCAGAGAAAAACAAATTTTTCACTAAGAATTTTGTGCATTTTGCTTAACAAAGTCATTTTTTGAGTAAAAAATGGTTATACGGTTCGAAAAATCGATATACACATATAAAAAAATCAAAAACCCGTATTTTACCCGTTAAAATCATAAAAATATTTTTTTTATTTTGAAAAATCCGAAAACCCAAATTTTTGACTCACAATGGAAATACTAATGTACGACGCCATTTGCATTTTCCATAAACTTTTGGCATGCCAAGATATTACACAAAACGAGGAGAGCGGGCAGAGAGAAAAACACTTTTTGACCGTATCTTTGCCAGTTTTGTGCGGAAAAAAATAATTTTTTTGTGGAAACATTACCCTCTACGGTAGAATTAGGTATACAACTTTTCATGCCAAAATCCGCAAAAAGGTTTCAAATTTTTCAACTGTTTACCTAAAAATCTCGGTCGTTTCAGCATAACGCGAGCTAGACGTCTCGCATATCTCTTAAAAAGAGTTATTCCAAATTTGTGCCAAGTTTTATCAAAGTTTGAGTGTCGCACTTCTCCTGTCAGTGAAAAATTTTATGAAAATGCCCAAAAAATTCAAAAAAATACCCCAAAAATTGCAAAAATCTCAAAAACCCACCACAATCACCGAAATGCCCAAGATCAGTATCGACGCGGAGATGAGCTGATGAATAGACCTCGAATTGAGTCCAAAGTCGAGGCCATCGAAAGTGTCGGCGATCTGATGATTCACCGTGAGATTCATCGCCGCAAACGAGAACAGCCCCCACTTCTCGTTCGGATTCTGAAGATACGAAGGGGATGAGTGAAAGTTGGAGAACTCGGCGGGAAACGAAATAAACGATAAGGAAGTGGAATTGAAGGAAATGGGAGGAAAAACAAAAAAGTAAGAAAAAAAAGACAAGTGGAAGGTTTTGAAAAATGTTTTAACAATTTTAAGGTGACAAAAACGTTGAATGGAATTGATTTTTTTAAACACAATTAAAAGGCCAGTACCGTTACTTTTGAATCGCACTTTTTACGGTGTGGAAACGAAATGTCTAAAAAGTTTCTTCATATACTGTACCAATAACAACGGGAAAAATAATGGTAAAATTCTACATGCTTACTAATAATTATTTTACTGTTTTTAACTCAGACGCCTTTGTTTTCGCTGCAGTTCTTTAAACAAATTCTTTGGCATTTCGTTTCCACGCCGTAAAAAGCACGATTCAAAAGTAGTGTTCAGGCCCTTTGAATCTCTGTACAACGTATTGCAAAGGAAAAATTGTTCACCATAGACAGGGTTTGTTGTGCGGAGATTTGTTTTCGCCTAAAATCAACTGATACTATTCGGTACGTAAAGTCGCTGAAGTGATTTCGGCGACATGCACTGTGAGAAAACAAAATTTTACTCTGCACTGTGCAATAGGCTTTTTTTGGCAATTGCTTGCAACCTGATTTTTTTTAACAAAAGCTTCACTGTCATTTCTCGCTTTTTGCACCGTGCAATAGGCTTTTTTCAGATGTCGCTCTCACCCTTTTTCTGCACAGTACAAACCCCAAAATAACTCCAGCGACTTTCCATGCACTGTGCGAGAAAAAATTTCATTTTGCACTGTGCAATTTTTTGCTTTTTGCACCGTGCAAAAAGCTTTTTTCTGATGTCGCTCGCACTCTGACTGTTTTGCACTGTGCGAAAGCCAAAAATCACTCCAGCGACTTTCCGGACAAAGTAGTATATAGTAACCTCCAGATTTGTTTGTTGTAGACAGGTTTTGATGTGCAAAAGTTTCTTGTACAGAGGTTTTATTGTAATCAAAGTCAGAAAGACAATAAAATCAGAAACAAACATTTAAGTCATAATTTTTAGGCTAAGTTTATAAAACGTCCTTTTAACGCAACAAGTGTAATTTCATATTTGTTGTCGCTGACGACTAACCCAGACGTATTTCCCACTCTCTTAGCTTCTATCAAGTCTCAACTTGACACAGGAAATTTTGATTTGGCCCGCCTCACCATTCTTTTCCTCGTTTTCCCGGCTCTACAATCTTCCGAAGCACAAAACGAATTGTGTTAAGAGTGGAACCTCTTAAAAAAACTACAATACAAAGAAACCTGTCCGAAAAGAGCAATTTCAAAGGCCCATGCGCCAATTTACAAGGGAGCGCTTGCAAGTGTGATACAACGTCGAGTTTTTTTTTTAATTTTGAACACACTTTGGGCATTGGCCACATATCAATTCTTGAAAGCTTAAGATGACAATTTGCAGGCGCAGCCGAGATATTCAAGGATCTTCGCGGTTCGAGAGAGTGCGCAAAACGCGGAGAGCGGGCAGAATTAAGAGCACTTTTGGCCATATCTTTGCCAGTTTTGTGAAATTGATCAAAATCTGAATGGAAATTGATCAATATCTGAATGCCAAACTGCCGAGAGAGCACGCAAACGCGGAGAGTGGGTAGAGAGGAAAACACTTTTTGGCCGTATCTTTTCCAATTTTGTGCGAAATTTTTTTATAAAAAGATTTTTGGTAAAAATAGGCATTAAACTTTTTGTGTCATAAATTTCGTTAGTCTCTGCAAATCGCCAGCTAGCGCTCTTGCATATATCTTACAAAAACTTAATCATAATTCGCGCCAAGTCTCAGCAGAATCGGTGCGTCGCACTTGGAGTACTTACCCTGTTAAAGGGCCAGAACAACTACTTTTGAATAAGGTCTGTATAACGAAACCTTTCTATAACAAATAATTTTTTGAAGCCGTATGATTCGAACAGACAGTTAACATCACCCCTTCGCTTTTTTGTTCAAAACACGACACACAATCATTTATTTTACAAAAACATCATAAACAAAGTTGAGAAGCTATTTATACTCCAAAGTAAAGTTGTTATCAGATAACAACGCTTACAAAATGACAACCAAATACTGTTTTACGTGAGCATATCAAAGTGCGTTTTATTAAAAAACATTAATCGCATTAAACTCTTAAAACATAGGTCCTGACACGAAAACCTTTAAACTTTCAATTGTTTTTTAAAGTTCCAATCCTTGATTTGGAAATTGCACTAAGCATTTGTTTGCAAAAAAAGCAATAAAACGAGTGTTTATCGCTAAAATTTCGGAGAAATACAGTGAAATCTCAAACATATGAACAGCTCATGGGTAAACTCCATTTACGGTCATCAATCAATTATGGGCAGGCGGGAGAAAATATTATCTTTCAAAAGTATTGGGGGTGGACAAAAAGAATTTGACTTTTAAAAGACCAACGAAACTACATTTGAATCTCACTTTTACGGCTTCGAAGACGAAATGTCACAAAATTTTTGGTTCTTCCATGCCTTTAAATCAAAGTAAAAATGATTTTAAAACTGTTGAGGATGTATTTTACAATCTACTCGACTGTCTTCAACCACTGCCATTTTTATTTTACAAAAAAAGGCAGCAAAAATTTTGTGACATTTCGTCTTCCAAGCCGTAAAAACGAGATTCAAATGCAGTAGCTATGAAAAAATAATTTTTATTCAATAAAATAAAGCCCAATTTTTTTGCAGTGACTAAACTCTTAGTTTTTGAGTTTATCCAATAAAAAACGTGGGGAAAGGCAGATGAACATACAATTTAACCGATCAAGGACAGCTCTTTGAGCCTCGCTTTGAGCTCTTTCCAGTGGCCAATCGCTAGCTGATCGGTCAAAAAAAGGTTTGGTCGAACCGAGATCCTAATCTAAAGTCCGCAACAATTGAAAATAAAGTCTCAATTTGGAGTCTGATATTGCCCTGAGGCAAAAGGTATCGTCACAGGCCTTGTTGGTACCTAACGCTAATGCAGAATGCCAGTTTTCAAACCTGTGCGCTTTAAATGCACTGGGACAAATAAAAAATGCATATTTTGGGTTTTAGGTACCGTAAAACGGCAGTCGAATTTATCTTCGTATCTTAGGAAAGCTAATTGTTGAAAAGAGGAGGTTAGAATTTGTATGAATTAATGCGAGAATTGAGAGCAAATATGCCAAGTTTGAAGAAAATCGGAGCGATGCTGATAAAGTAATTAAAGTGTGAGTACAACTACTTTTAAATCGCGTTTTTAACTGCGTGCAAACAAAATGTCAAAAAAGTTTGTACGTCTACTGTATCAATAACAATCGTAAAAAATAATGGTGACATTCTACATGTTTACTAGTAATTATATTTTGTTGTTTTTAACTTTGCCGCCTTTGTTTTTGTTGCAGGACATAAAAAATTTTTTTGACATTTCGTTTCACACGCCGCAAAAAGTGCAATTCAAAAGTAGCGGTTCTGTCTCTTTAACGCTTGAAGAAAATTCATTATATTTTCAAAAAAAAAAAAGATTTTTTCGAAGTTTTAATTAAAAATCACTGCGACACAAGTATGAACGGTGGCTCTATGCCCCGTATCTTACCCAAATCTAAGCTTTTCCCCTCTAAAACTTCAAAAATCGCAACATCTTTCAGCGAAATCGAATAAAATTGCAAACAAGCGGAGAAGAAGCCCCTAAATTTCGTTTATTTTATTTCGCAAATCGCTCCAACCACCGCAAACCGCATTTTGTTGGCATACTCATAAATTTTATCCGTTTTAGGGTCGGCTCATAAATCACCCGTCCCGTTGGGGGTACCCGGCGACAGAAAACGAAAGCATTTATTTGAGGGGTCAAACTGTATGAGCGATTAAACAACCACGTAGCCACAATGCGAATTACAGTAGCCGTTGTGTAATGACTTACAGCGAAGTGTACTGTAAGGACTTGAGATATCAAAGAGGTTTTATGGGTTTAAAACCTGAAATGAGGCTTCAGGAAATTTTGATTTTGAAAAAAATTTTCAAAAAGGCAATTGCGACGGCCCGGTAGGCTTTGATGACTAGGCAAAAATCCAGATTTTCTGCGCGAAACTGGCAAAGATATAGACAAATAAAATTTTTCTCTACGCGCTCTCCCCACTTTACGTACTCTCTCGGCCGCAAAGTTTGTGGAATTTCTTGGCTACCCCTGGAAAGTGCGAGTTAAAACTTTTACGAATTGATTTCCGTGGCATGCCCCACGTTTGTGCTGACGAAAATTTTAGGGCCGCACTTAGAAGCCTTCCCTTGTAAGGTAATGTTATCACAATTCAAATTTTTCCAAAAAATTAAATTCGAAAAATGGCAAAAAGGCCGTCCGGAAAGTTTTTCGCGACATGCACTGTGCAAAAAAAATCAGGATGCAAGCAATATCCAAAAAAGCTTATTGCACGGTGCAGAAAGCGAGATATTGCACAGTGCACAGAGAACCTTTGTTTTCTCACAGTGCATGTCGCGGAAATCACTCTAGAGATCACTCTAGGACATACTAGTACATAATTGATGATCCGAAAATTATTATTCCCCCAAAAAATCACAAATTTGATCTCCATGAGCCATCGCCGCTTCTTCTCAAAAATAATTTCCCTTACAGCCGGAGGGGGGGGGGGGGGGGGGGGAATCAAAAAATAAAAGTTTAGAGACGTTTTTTTGTTGACCTTTCTCTATTATAAAACAAATGAGAATTGGGCGTCAAAGCGCGTCATAACATGGGTAAACACAACAAAAGCGGAGGATGCGTGAATTCAATGGGACAAGGGATGGAGGAGAAGATCAAGGGAAGTATCTACAATACGGTGATATCTCTCTACAACAAAAGGTCAAGTTCAGGCCTAAATATCATGATTTTTTTTCGAAACGCGATCTAGAAATTTCGTATATGACTTGTAAGGTAACATTATACATTTGTGCCAATTTTTAGTACGAGTATGTCCGTAAAGTCTCTAAAGTATTTTCCGCGATATGCACTGTGAAAAAACAAAAGTTCTCTTTGCACTGTGCAATTGCCTTTTTTTTGCACCGTGCAATAGGCTTTTTTGGGCTGTCGCTCGTACCCTGACCTTTTTGCACAGTAAAAACACCAAAAATCACTTCAGCAACTTTCCGGACATCCTCTCGCTTTGAACACCATCTCAAAATCTCCGCACGTCAAATCAAAAAAAAGCAAGAAGGAGGGAATTGTTCAAGTTGGCATTTCGTCACAAATATGAGATCCGAGAAATCTTTTTTTACCGATTTCCTGTCTTGTTAAAAACTAGGTCGTTTTTGACAACGTTTACCATTTTCCAGCTATATGGATTGTTTTCAGACTTCTTCGACCGGTAATACCTAGCGGGAAATTTTAAAATAATTTTACGATAAATCTTAGGACGAAAAGTCAATTTGAACAGTTACCTTCTCAATTTGACGTGCTCCGTACTACAAACTTGTCCAGAAAGAAAAAAATCTTTTTCCACAACCTCAATAAGTAAAAATTCAGCTATCTAAAGCCTTCGCAAGACCTCTTCAATCCATGAATAAATATAATCTCCGCTTCAGATCAAACTCCGTCATCCTATTCAATTTTCAGCTCAAATTCCATCCAAAACAATATACAAAACGAATATAAAGAGCTGATATTTGTGTCAACTCACACCCCCTCAGGCTCTTTTTGTCCAATTTCCATTCATATTTATTCCTTTATTGAAGGTGATAATTTGAAAAGAATTCGAAAAGGAAACGGCTCATCCTTCTAATTTTTCAATTCATTCCGACTAAAAATCAATGACGTCATGGGAGGGAAGAGCAAAATACACGTCGTTGGATGAATTGTACACTAATTAGTCGATTATTAATTTTTTGCTTTGTAAATTGCAAAATATTCAAAAAATTTGGATTGTTTACATTGATTTAGGGTAATGTGCGCCCGCAATGGTCGTTGAATTTCGAATACGTGCGTAATTCAAAGAGCAAAGTAATTTGTAGGGCGACTGTAATGTCTGGCTTAATGAAAAAACTCCAAAATAAAATTAACGGAACGCTAGAGACGTGAACTTCCCGTTTTACGCACTTTATTGGTGGCAAAGATTGTTGAATATCTCGATTGCCTATTTCTACCGTTGAGGGTAATATTTAAGCAAAAAATCAACTTTTTCCGCACAAAACTGGCAAAGATATGGCCAAAAAGTGTTTTTTCTTTGAGCGCTCTCCGCATTTAACGTACTCTCTCGGCGAAAAAAATTGTTCAATATCTCGGCTGGCTCTGCAAAGCGCGAGCAAAAATTTAAAGAAATTGGTACTAGGCGGGAAAGATTTGACATGTCTGCACTGTGCGTTGTTACGCAAAACACTGTCCCGCGGCGACAAGTACAATTCACCATGCACTGCGACCACGCACAGTGCAGTGCAAATGTTTTAAAAACGGGAATCAAAGCTTATGTCGCGGAGTGAAAATGCACAGTTCATCTTTCATTGTGCAAACTCACTGTGCGAATTGTTTGTCGCGCAAAGGCAGCTTGCGGCGTCGACCGCCATGTCAAAACTTTTTGGAGCGCCTATTATTACTCAAAAGTCCTGAGAATTTATCGCGCTCCCCAATTTTGTCGCACGCCGAAAAAATGATTTGTCGCTGAGAAAATTGGGAGTCGCGCGCGACGTAAGGCACAAAATGCAAAATGCACCGTGCAAAATAATGTTTTTGGGTCAAAATGCACCGTGCGAAGCCATTTTTTCGCGATTTTCGAACCGCACAGTGCAAATTCTTAAAGATCGCACAGTGCAAATTGTCAGGACTTTTTGCGCCGAGTAGTATTACTCGCGCCATAAAGCCTGTAGAATTTTATCGCTGATGTCGCACGGGTGCACTCGCCGAAAAGTGCATGTCGCTTGGGTAAAAACGAGAAATCGCCGCGACGGCAGCAAAAAATAAACAAAAATGCACCGTGCAAAATTCGACGGACTTTATGTCGCGAGTACGATGGGGCTTCTTACTAAAGGGTGTGCTAAATTTAAACAATATTTGAACATCGAGCTTGTGGACAAATAAAGTCAAAAATTTTGAAAGTCAGCATCGAAAAAATTGTTTCACAAAGCTCTAATCTAAAACATTTTGTCTTCAAAATCTTACATTCAGTACTCGAGAATACTACCACACCCAAAACAGTTATGAAACTTTGAAAAGCACCCGGAAACTCTCAAAAGTCGAAAAACAGCGCTCGAATCAATAAAAATGGGAATTAAAATCATTTGTCAACCGAGAAAAGCGCGCCTTCTTTCCCATTGAATCGATTACAAAACATTTTTTTACTGTTGAGCAATCTTCCCCCTCTTTCCGTCATTGGATTCCATCGATGGAAATTTGTACTCTTAAAAATGTGTTTTTTTTTGGGAATGAACAAATCGGAAGATAAATGTTATTTACAAGTCGGTTGACGGTTCTTATATAAAATTCACATAAAATGTGGTAAAAAATTTTTGACTAGACGCGTATATTACAATTAAAAACTGTGCAAACCAATTTTTTGGGTAAAATGGACGCATAGTGTTAAACGGCGTATTTTAAAAAAGAAAAAATAAATTTTTTCGATTGGAATGCAATTTTGCTAATTTTATTTGAATTCTTTTGCACTGTGCATTTTTTTACTTTTTGCACTGTTTGGACAGTTTTTCGACAAAAAGAGGATAATGTGACGTATTTTAAAAAATAAAATAAATTTTTTGAAATTGCTTTTAACTGTTGAAAATTTTTTAAAACTAGTCCATCCGGAAAGTCGCTGGAATGATCTTTGCTGTTTGCACTGTGCAAAAAGAGGTCAGAGTGCGAGCGACAGCTAAAAAAAACCTATTGCACCGTGCAAAAAGAAAGAAATTGCACAGTGCAACGGGAACTATTGTTTTCGCACAGTGCATGTCGCGGAAATCACTCCAGCGACATTGATCTCAGCACCGACTGCTTTTCCGTTTCAAAACAAAAATAGAAAGATAAAGTTTAATTTATATTATTAACAAATATGAGCAAAAACATTTAAAAACATTTTTAAATTATTATAATTACAGATGATAAGAGTAAGACCCCTGTACAACAACAAGACCTGTCCATAACGACAACAAAACCCCTCTATAACAAACATTTTTTTTTTCATTTACGAGTCGTTGCACAGAGATATACACTGTCTTACAATCATGGCTACAAAAGAAACCACAATATTCTAATGTCCGGAAGCGGTTGTTGTTCCGGTTGACTTGCGATGCAACGCCTCGCGAATCTCATTCTGCTTCTGTAACGCCACCAAGACGCATTTGGAATCGGAATGGAGACGGTCATGGGAGACGACGTCGCTCGAGAAAAGCCCGAATCTGCCGCGACGTTTGGAATGGAAAAGTTTCTGAAAACAAAAAAGATCCAATTACAAAATGTTATTTGAACCATTTAAGGCGTTGTAATCAAAATTAAAGCCAACAAAAAGTGGGGTGAAAAGTGATACGAACACCTTTTTATAGGGTTAGAAGCGTATGATTGAAAAGAGTGCGAAAATGAAAGTTACAGTAATCAAAGCGTAAAATGAATTAAGGAAAATGAGGTTTATGCATTGCTTTTTGATAGGTTATGATGTAATCGAAGCGGAAACCGAAAATGAAGGTATATAAACGATAGAAACAAAATTTTCAAAATTTCAGGACAGTACCATTTTGTCCGCAAAGTCGCTGGAGTGATTTCGTAGACATGCACAGTGCAAAAAAAGTCAGGATGCAAAAAAAAGCTTACTGCACGGTAAAAGAAACAAGAAACTGTACAGTGCAAAGTATACCCTTGTTTTTTCACAGTACATGTCGCCGAAATAATTCCAGCGATTTTACGAACGGACTGGTACAACAACTTTTAACTCCCGCTTCTTATGGCGTGGGAAACCAGATGTCAAAAAAGCTTATTGCGGTACAAAAGTAAATATCAGTCTGTAGCGAAAATAATTAACCCGCTTCGCTGCTTGGAATCGTGCATCATTTGGCGCAGAATCGCACAAATTCTTCGACAATTGCTGCGACGAATGCTCATTATTTTCGCTACAGACTAATAACTGTACTGGCTTTTCACTAGTCCGTCCGTAAACTCACTGGAGTGATTTTTGGTGTACTGTGCAATAAAGGTCAGGGTGCAAGCGACAGCCAAAAAAAGCTCATTGCACGGTGCGAAAAACAAGAAATTGCACAGTGCAAAGTGAACTTTTGTTTTCGCACAGTGCATGTCGCAGAAATCACTTCAGCAACTTTACAAACGGACTAGGACAACTATATACTTTTGAAATTTGCTTTTTATGGCGTGAGAAACAAAATGTCAAAAAAGTTTTTTTTGTCCGATGTGAGAGCAAGGCAAACCTTTATAAAACGAGCGTTTTTTCTATTACTCACAGTTCCAGAAGTCTCCAAAGGCCAATTTTAGACCAATAGAAACCTCTGTACAACATAACCTCTGTATAACGAAACATTTTGTTTGATCCGCAGTTTGTTATACAGAGGCTTTTACTATATTGCTTTTACGACAACAACAAAACAAGTTTTAAAATTTTTTTTTTCTGGTTTTGTTATGAACCAAACATTTAAGCCGTTGTGGCACTAAATAAAGCGCTGCGAAGCCCACACTCAGTAACACTACGTATTACCCTCTCTCTCTAAACACAGTGTTAGGACAAACTGATGGACAGAGGAGTGTTAGTATTGGTGAAGAATATCCACAGTCAGACATTTGTGCGTGATTAGTGGAGTGTTATTTAATCTTCTTACCATTCGATTACTGTAACATATCACGGACGACACAAGGAAGCCCTGAAAATTTGGAAAATTAAATTTTGTGATGATTTATGCAAATTTTGTAAATTATGAAAACTTTGGAAAATACCAAACACAGTAATTCTAAAGAAAATTCAGAAAATTCTTAAAAATTCGGAAAATATTTTTTAATTATGCAAATTATTTGAGATTATGCAAATTTTGAAGAATTATCTGAAATTTATAAAATTATGTAAATTTGTTAAAATTACATTGGTTTTACTGAATACAAACATATTTAACGTATGCAAATTTATGTAATTTTTTTAATTATGCAAATTTTTTGTAATTTATGCAAATCCTTGTACCTGAAAGCCATTAACAATCATTTTGATTATGTCATGCACATCCGACGCTTTCCCGGTTTCGATTATGACCAGAAATAGATGGATTCCGAATAACGGAACCAACATCAACATGGCTCTCATCACTTTTCTGAAAAAACAGCGGATTAATCAAGTTGGAAACATTATATAATAGATTAAACTTATTTTCGGAATATTTCATTTTTTAATTATGGTTTTGTAGGTCTTAAAAGCTTCTTTTTTTTTTGAAAACTTACAAATAATTCCGTAATTTTGAGCAATTTGTATTCATTTTGAGTTTTTGCAGAAGTAACCGGAGAGTGACTGATAAGATGATGACATTTACCTGAAAATACGGCAAATTAATTTTATTTAGCATTATTAAATTTTTTTTTTATTATTTCCGGATAAACAATACTTTGGGTATCCTAAATTTGTCTTTTTATGCATGGAGCAGGCTAAGAGTGGGATTAGTTAAAGGGCCATAACAGCTACATTTGAATTGCGCTTTTTAAGGCGTGTGAAACGAAATGTCAAAAAAATATTTTTAGGTCTTGCAGCGAAAACAAATGCGGCAGTGTTGCAAACAGTAAAATAACTATTAGTAAGCATGTAGAATGTTACTATTACTTTCTTCCCGTTGTTATTAGTACAGCAGACGAAGAAACTTTTTGGACATTTCGTTTTCACACCGTAAAAAGTGCGATTCAAAAGTAGGTGTACTGTCGCTTTAATAGAAATAACAAGATTGATTAGGTCCTGGGATAGTATGTCGCCCATTTTGAGGTATTGTACGCGTAATACACCAATAATATCCAGATAAAACTTGCGGATCTTCGTTTTTTGAAAGTTAGCTTAACTGTTTGTGTTACAGTAGCTCAGGACCAAGAAAAAAAAGGTTAGTGATAGCTAAAATTCGAAAAGATGGCTATGTGATATACATATATACATATCTATGCTCTGTCAAACATCCATCGGCTTTCCAGGCCTCGCAGACACCTCCAACAATCTGTTTTGGGTCTCAGTCTCTTCTATTTCTATTTCATTCGTAAAGTCGCTGGAGTGATTTCCGCGACATGCACTGTGAGAAAACAAAATTTTACTCTGCACTGTGCAATTTCTTGCTATAGGTTTTTTTTGGCTGTCGCTTGCAGCCTGATATTTTTGCACAGTGCAAACATTAAAAATCTCTCCAGCGACTTTCCGGACGGACTAGTAGTATTTTCATAAAGTGGATGGACATTTATCGCATTTATTGCACAATGCATTTGCACCTTTTCTAAGCTTCTCGCCGCCGGACAGTAAATTTTACCATTTTTGCACAGTGCAAACCTTAAAAACTGTGTTTTTGCACTGTGCAAAAACCAAAAAACATGATGCTGCGAAAATTGTTTTTTGTGCACAATGCAAAAAGCAACAAAAAACCAATGCACTTTGCAAAAATACTAATACACCTCCAGCCGATCAATTTTGTGTTGACCCAAAATGTCGTCGATCCCCAAAAAATCGCAAAAAAACTCACCCCCAAGCAAATGAACCTCGGGGCCACGAGCCAAACCCGGATCCACCAATTATTCGAAGGCTCCGTCAAACATTGATCACTATCGAATAACTCAGCCGGAACTGCATAAAGAATTGTCAACAAGACGGGTAATCCCCAACAAGTCCATGGCAAGAATTTGATATGAGGAGAGCCATGAGCCAAAGAGCGGAAAAGTAACCAATACAAATGAATTCCTTCAGCCAACATCCAACAAAATGAGGTCAATGGGAAGTAAGCGAATTGGATTATGTACAAGATGCGGCAGAGAATCTGAAAATTAAAAATTTAAATTTTTACAAATTGAATTTTTTCTATTTTTTTCGAAAATTTCATAATATTTTTTTGTTTTTTGGTAATTTTAAAGACCCATCCAAAAAACTTTTTCCAAGCTGCGCCCGAGCCTTCCCTTTTTTTCTTTATTGCCTATCATTTCTTGGATTTTAGGTTTTTTTCTTACAGTAAAACCTCCATACAACAACCCCTGTCTATAACAAACAACTTCAGTCCAAGTCAATTTTAGCCCAAATTAACCTCCGTACAACAAATGCTATCTATGACAAATAATTTTCTCGGACCTTATCGATTCGTTATACAGAGTTTTGACTGTAATTTTACTAGTCCGTTTGCAATGTCGCTGGAGTGATCTTTGCCGTTTGCACTGTGCGACAAAAGCCAGGGTGCGAGCGACAGCCGAAAAAACCCATTGTACGGTGCAAAATGCAAGAAATTGCACAGTGCAATGGAACTTTTGTTTTTGCACAGTGCATGTCGCGAAAATCACTACAGAAACTTTACGGACATACTAATACTAAAAATTGGCGCAAATTTAAAATGTTATTTTACAAGAGACTCCTAGACCGCGCTTTGCAGAAACAATCGCGATATTTAGGCCGAAGCTCGACAAAAATTTGGTATTTATCCCAAGTTTTGACAGAACTTAGTCTATGATTTGTAATAGAAAGGTTTTGTCATCGAAATCACTCCAACGACTTTGCGAGCGGACTAGTAAAATCACAGTCAATACTCTGAATAACAAATCGTTAAGGGCCGTGAAAAATTATTTGTCATAGATAGCATTTGTTGTACGGAGGATAATTTGGGCTAAGATTGACTTGGACTCAAATTGTTTGTTATAGACAGGTTCTGTTGTATATGTGGAGGTTTTACTGTAAGAAAAAACCTAAAATCCAAAAAAATGACAGGGAATAAAGAAAAAAGTGAAGGCTCGGGCGCAGCTTGGAAAAATGTTTCATTGGCGTATTTTACTCACTGTTTCTTTCCGATCTCTGATTTTTTTTCAAACACTAAAAAATTTCATTTTTTTGACTAAATTTTTAAATTCCAGAATCCTTTTTACAATTTCCTCAAATTTCGCGTACTCTTTGTGTTCCTCATGATCGATAACAAAATTAAATTGCATTTTTTGCCACTTGTTTATTTGCCCAAAGGCAATTCCCTTAAGGGGTTTGGGCACAAGTCAAAAAATGGGACTTTCGGACTTACATGATTACTGAAATACAATTCAATTCCATAATGGGAAAAGGGCGTAAACAGAAGGGCATTCACAATGTAGGCCAGCGACGAGAAGAGGAGCGAAAACAGGAGATGTCGGTGGATCTTGAAGACGTATTGTTTCTTTAGGTGTCTGAAAATAAACGGGATTGTTGTCGCTTCAACTATTGCACATAAAAATTGACGATTTTCCTTGTGTACAGTGAAACTTCTCAACAACTGTGCAATTTCTCGCTTTTTGCACCGTGCAATATTCTTTTTTGGGCAAAGAACTGGTATCAAGATTTGACTAGCGATTTTACCCTAGCGGGGAATTTCCCTAAAAAATCGGCACAATTGCTACGGATCAAAAATCAAATTTGCTATAAAAGGGTTTCGTTGTACGAAGGTTCACCTTGGTCTAAAATCGAGCAGTGGGACCTAAAAAGCCGTTCGTTATAAGGAAGTTTTGTTGTATGGCGGTTTCACTGTATCCGAGATTTTTTCTCCGAGCCTTTGTACAATACGCTATACACTCACTTGCTGGACGAAATCAACACTATCGTAAACACAATGAAGATGACACTAATAATGTAGGCCACAATCGTCAGAATCAAAATTGGTTCGAACCAGACCTCCTTGAAGCTACAGCCAGTGTAATCCGTGTATTCGCTGGAGAATCCGAGGTATCCCGGTCTTTTCGTACTCCACTCTCCACTCTCTTCACATTCCTTTTTTACACCCGATTCTAAAGTTGAAAATGAAGAGAGCGCTGAACACGACGTATTTACTTACTAATATCTTGTTGCCATGCTGACCCATAGATATACAAAGGGCAATCTTGCTGGATAATTGAAGGAGGGGCGCGCTCAAAACATTGCCAACCATCCCAAGTGGCGGGACAGGAAACTGAAAAGTTTGATTTGAAAAAGACCGATCACAAGTCAGTTAAAGGAACAGTACAGCTACTTTTGAATTGCGCTTTTTACAGCGTGGAAACGAAATGTCAAAAAATTTTCTTTGTCTGCTGCACCAATAACAACGAAAAAAATAATGGTGACATTCTACATGCCTACTAATAATTATTTTACTGTTTACAACTCTGCCGCCCTTGTTTTCGCTGCAGGACATAAAAAAACTTTTTTGACATTTCGTTTCACACGCCGTAAAAAGCGCAACTCAAATGTAGCTGTTCTGGCCCTTTATAGGGGCAGTACACGTCAAATCGAAAAAGCAAGGCAAAGGGAAGGCTTCAAGTTGGCGATTCGTCTTTGACACTTCGCAACACGTGCGAAAAATTATTTTCCCAGCTGCCGCCATTTTTCTTTATTTATGTTCATAGATAGTGTTTGACGGAAAACGGCAAAATAACTGCCAAAATAAAATAAAATAATATTTTTCCAACAATTGGCGATACTTTTCAGCAAATTCTAACAAGAAATGGCAAATTTAGATACCCAAAAAATTACTTTTCTTTGATGTTGCGAAGTGTCAAAGACGAATCGCCGTACAACAAAACCTTAGTATTACAAAAAAATTGCTTGGTGTCATGAAATTCGCTGTATAGTGGTTTTACCGTGGGTTTTTTCTTGGTCAAAACGAACATTGAAACACTTGACTCAACTTGAGTCAAGTGTTTTCTATGATTTTTTAAGTCTGAGTAGTGTTTCTCTTGTTGCTAAAATTTATCTAATCGTTTGTAGAACATCTTAGACTTTTCTAAAATCTTTATAAACGTTAAAAAAACTTAAAAGCAAAAATTTTCGAAAAAAATTGAAAAATTTCTTAATTTTTGACGAAACCTACCCTCATGATCCTCCGTGTAAGCATCCCTGCTGAGGACATTGTTGCAGCATGAATCAGCGGCTTGGCAACAATCTCTGACGATCGGTTCGAAGTCTCGAGGTAAAGGGGGAGTCACATTTAAGGAATTTACATTTTTTACTGATCTGAAAATCAAAGTAAAAGTTTTAAAATAAAAAAATATGCAAAAACACAGAAATTTTTTATTAAAAATTTTTACAAAAAAATCCAAAAAAATCAAAAAAATAAATTTTTTCCAAAAAAATTCAAAAAATCTTAAAAAATTTTAAAAATTCCAAAAAAATATCAAAAATTCCACAAAAATCGAAAAAAATCCTCAAAATCCCCAAAATCCCTTACCTCATCGAATACTCCGGTAAATTGTATAAATAATTTCTATTTTCGCAGCTACAGTCATCTGAATCCGCCGGACAAAACAAGAATCCGTCTTCGCAAACGTTTTTTTCGTTGAAGCCGTACAAACTTTTGTAGGGCGGTTGAGCCATATAAATGTAAAGTAAGCACTTGACACAGGCGACGGATCGGAACATTGCGGGCTCCAGATCGCCGACGTTGCTGAGGCGACATGTGGACGTGAGATTGGCCATTTTTGGTTGAGGATCTCACATTGAATTGGAATGTTGGGAACTGATATTGGGGATGATTTTAGGTGATAATGGTCTGAAAATAAGGATGGAATAAAGAGAATTTGGGTTGTAAAATACGTCGTCCAAATATACGAAAAAAATAAATCGTTCGATAAAAGAATAAAACGCTTTTTAGAAAAAAACAAATTGTAAAATACGTTGGTTTGTGCAGACGGCTACACAAACACGCCGACGGGTACTTGTGGTCCTGACCGGAGAGGTTAGCTCGGCCGGTTTCAAGTTTTCTTTAGCCCGCTCAGAGAGTCATGTCTAGCCTTGACTACTCTCTTGTCCAAAACCATCGTTGAAAATATACTTTTTATATGCAAAAATGGCAAAGATATGGCCAAAACGTGTTTTTCTCTCTGACCGCTCTCCCCGTTTTGCGTACTCCCTCGGATAAAAAAATCGTTGAATATCTCGGCTGCGCCTGCAAAGCGCGAGCTAAAATTTTCAGAAATTGATGATGCCTATTTCTACCCTAAAGGGTAATGTTTCTATAAAAAATTTTATTTTTTTTCTTGTCAACGTTATGGCCAAAAAAATGTTTTCCTCTCTGACCGCTCTCCGCGTTTTGCGTACTCTTTCGGCCACAAAGATCGTTGAATGTCTCGGCTGCGCCTACAAAGCGGGAGCTAATATTTTCAGGAAAATATAGAAAATAAAGAAAATATTTTTTTTAGTCGATAAAAAACACAGTAAAAATGCTTTCCATTTGAAAAACTCCATTGAAAAAACGGTTGGATTAGAGACTAACAAGTTCATTTATTTTCACAAGGAACCTTTTTTTTGTAATGGGGATTTATTTTGGGAAAGGACGGAGTTTTGGCAAAGTTTAGGCGCTTCTTTTCTAAATTTGGAAACCAAATTTATTTCAAAATAAAACAAAATTTTTAAAACTAAATATATTCTACAAAAAAAGTATTTTTAAATGTATTTTAAAATATTTTCAATTTGAAAAAATCAAAACAAAATATTAACTGCAAATAATTTTAATTAACAAGGAAAGGAAGCGCTTCAAGTGCCACGCCCAGATTTTTTTTTAAATTTTGCACAAACCTCAGGCATAGAACACATATTAATGGCTGAAAATTTTAGCTCGCGCTTTGCAGCCGCAGCCGAGATGTTCAACGAACTTTGCGGCGAGAGAGTACGGGAAACGCGGAGAGCGGTCACAGAGGAAAATATTTTTTGGCCATAAGTTTGCCAATTTTGTCCGGAAAAAATTAATTTTTTGTTGAAACATTACCCTCTATGGTAGAACAAGGCTTGAAACTTTTCATGCCAAAATTTGTAAAAAATGTTACATTTTCGCCAATTTTCGATCTAAAAATCTCGGTCGTTTCTGCAAAACGCGAGCTGGGAGTCTTGCGTATGTCTTAGGAAAAAAATAATACAAAATTTGTGCCAAGTTTCACTAAAATCTGAGCGTCGCACTTGGAATACTTCCTCTGTAAAGCATGACTAAAAATAAAATTCTGACGTAACTTTATAAAGACCAACTTTCACGGCCAAAGGAACGGGCAGTAATATCCAAAAATTTACACAAAAATTCAAAAAAAAACACAAAATTTCGGCGAAATTTTTTGGCTGACTCGGATCCCCACGAAAAATTTGTTTGGAGCGAAAAGAAAATGAAAATGACACACACTTCAGTTTTGACTTCATTTTCAACGGATCACGTAAAACAAGGAGAGGGAAATTTGCATTAAGGCCAATTATTAGACCTGACTAATCAGGGACTGGAAAAAGTTTTGAAAACACTTTGGCATCGCTTTAAATGGACTTCAAATGTTGCTGAAGCTTGAGAAAGGGTTAAAGAGACAGTGCACGTCAAATCGAAAAAGTAAGAGTGAGGGAACTGTTCAAGTTGGCATTTCGTCACAAATATGGGATCCGAGAAATGTTTTTTGACCGATTTCTTGTCTAATTTGGTAGAAAACAGGTTTTTTTCCGACAAAGTTTACCATTTTCAAGCTGTATGGATTGTTTTTAGATTTTTTTTGACCGGTAATACCTAGCGAAAAAATTTAAAAATAATTTTTCCGATAAATCTTTGGACGAAAAGCCAATTTGAAGATTTCCTTTCTCATTTTGACGCGCAGTACAGTTACTTTTGAATCGCGCTTTTTACGGCGTTTAAACGAATTGTCCAAAAAGTTTCTTCGTCTACTGTACCAATAACAACGGAAAAAAAATGGTGACATTCTACATGCTTACTAATAATTATTTTACTGTTTGCAACTCTGCCGATTTTGTTTTTGCTGCAGGATATAAAAAAAACTTTTTTGACATTTCGTTCCACACGTCGTAAAACGCGCAATTTAAAAGTAGCTGTTCTAGCGCTTTTACTAACTAAGTGCTTGAAATACGACAATCAGATTACAGTCTACGACAAAATTATAACCCCATTCTAAAACATCCTGCAACTTTTTTGGTGGTCAATAGAAATGCGTCATATTTGGCGAAAATATGCATTAATGTGCTATTAATCTCATATTGACATTTTGGGTCAAATTTTGATCCGATACGATAGCATCATTGTAACTCTGTGAAATGAATGTCAAAATTACAGAAATTTCGTATCATGTATAATGTGGAGCAATTTTTATACGAAATTATCGTCCTTTCCAACAAAATCTCCCTGACGACGAGATAGTATTTCCATTTACAAAAAAAAAACCGCTTCAAATACTGTGCCCGACGTTGGGATCCTCTTAACCTGACCACTTTTTATAGCCCTCCTGTAATCAGCTTTATCCGAACACTTTGTAAAGCCTTGTTTATCAACAAAATAAATCATGTTAATAAGTCGGAGTTATCTCTTAAAATTGGCTGTTTCGTGCAGCAAATAAAGGTTCGGCGCTAAGCCCCACTTCCGGAATAATACAGTTTTTGTCTCGGGTTATGCGGAGAGAAAGGAATAAAGCGATCTTTAACCGAGCGCAGAGACTCCGCCTCCGAGCAGAAAATCCAATTTTTGCACCCGCCTAATTTGATTGTACTGCGAATTGGCTTTGGAAATAGTAAATAGGTATGGGGTTCGGAGGTGGAAGCACAAATTACGGAGCGATTACAAAAGAAGGTCAAAATATTTTAGTATGGTAAAGTTCAAAGGAAACAACGTGGGCGTACTTGAAAGTACAGTACTTCAAGTGCGACGCTCAGATAATATTTGGCAAAAATTTCGTATTACTTTTTCTATTTATGACATACGCACAAATTTACAAGAGAAGTACCCCAACTCCTGAAAATATTAGCTTGCGTTTTACAGGCCCAGCTGAGATATTGAGCAGTCTTTGCGACCGCGAGAGCAGTCAAAATGCGCAGAGCGGGCAACGGCATTTTGGCCGTATCTTTGACAGTTTTGCGCAAAAAAAATCAAGTTTTTGTGGAAACATTACACTCCACAGTAGAAATAGATACGTACAACGACTAGATTTTCTTCAAATTTTTCGCACATTTTATGCGTAGACTACATACCAATTCCTAAAAATTTTAGATCCCGCTTTACAGGCGCAGCCGAGATATACAACCATCTTGGCGCCGAGAGAGTACGCGAAACGCGGAGAGCGGTCACAGAGGAAAACAATCTTTGGCCATAACTTTGCCAATTTTGTTCGGAAAAAAATAATTTTTTGTGGAAACGTTACGGTAGAACAAGGCATGAAACTTTTCATAGCAAAATTCGCAAAAAACGCCTCATTTTGGACAACTTTCGATCTAAAAATTTTGGTTGTTTCTGCAAAGCGGAAGTTAAAAGTCTCGAACACGTCTTGGAAACAATAACACTAAATATTTATTTGCCAAATTTCATCCAAATCTGAGAGTCGCTCTTGGGGTACTTCTCCTGTTAGTATCATTTATTCTAAGACATATGCGAGTCTCAAACAACCAAAGATTTTAGGTGAAAATTTAAACAAATTTAATTTAATTTTGACAATTCTTGTCACAAAAAGTCTCGCGCATTTGGCAAAGATATGGCAACAAGGTGTTTCTCACCCTGACAGCTCTCCCCATTTCGGATGCTCTCTACAGGCCACAAAATATTCTTACTGTTGCAACAAAGCACAAGCTAAAAACTCAATTGCATATTGCTCTTCAAACATTCTAGTCCGCAATTTTCCGAATTAACGGAAATATTCAACAATCCTTTCTTCGAGAGAACACATAAAATTCGGAAACTCAGACAGACAAAAGAAAAATTTTACCGTAAAACATTTTTCCAGCTCTGCTCGGGCAAAATTAATTGTTTTTAGAAACATTATAATCCTCAAATTGACCCTCAGCCAAGTTTTTAACCACAAAAATCGCAAAAAATCCATATTATTGCAATTTCTAGGTCTAAAAATCTCAGCAGCCTCTTGCAAATATAATATAACTTAAAATTTTGGCATTTGCTTTAAAATATTCTTTCCTCTGTTTTTGCCTAGCCTCCACAAAATGTCAGCTTCGACTGCAAAACCGAAGAAATGCATTTTCGCGAGCTGCGCCCAGACTTTCTCTCAAAATCCTGAAACTGGAGAAAAACAATGCTTACTGTAAAACAACCGCCTCTCGACGGACTACGACCTAACATTAAAAAAGTATTTTTATCTCGAAAATCCTCTCATCCCATATTTGGGAAATCAGATTACAGACAGCCGTCGATGTTTACTCTCCCAAATAAGGCGATTTCACAAAATAATTTTACAAAATTGCGCTAAAAATAGCTGAAAAATCCGTTGCCGCACACTGACATTGTCCCCAATTTTGATTAAAAGACTTTCCGCCCCAATTCCTAAAATACGACGGCGGATTATGGCCGAAAAACATATCGTATTTGTACGAAAATTGCGTGCTACTGTCTTCAAAAAATTTTTGGGCTTAATCCCCTCAGGGCAGAACAAAGAGAGTTTTGGCAAACAAAATTGGAGCCCTTTCCGCCGCTAATTGATTATTTTTAGCCCAAACTTTTCATCGAAAAACATATGGAAATTGATGGCGAGTGCAATATAAACGTCAGAAATTGATTGGAAATGTGACGGGAATGTGAAAAATTACTGTGACAGCGCCAAGCACAGAGAAATTGTTAATTTTTTTGAAGAAAAATGGAGGTAAAAAGTTTTATTTTTGTTTTACGACGTGAAATTGAAAAAAAATTGGGAAAAACGTTACTTTGGCTTGATTAAGCATCGAATTTTGTCATTTTAGAAAAAACTGTAGCAAGAAATATAAGTGCCTGAGGTGAAGAAAACAATGGAAATTAATTTTAAAAATATCTCACCTTCGTATAACAACCAGTCGAACAAATGTACAGTCAAATCTTTGTACAACGAATCGGAAGGAATCGAAAAAAATCATTCGTTATAGGAAGGTTTCGTTGTAAAGAAGCTGATTTGGGGCTGAATCTGGCTTTTTCAGCCTCAAAACTTGTTTTTTTCATTCCAAAAGTCATCTTGACAAGAGAGCACGCGAAATCAGGAGAGTGGTCAGAGAGGAACCCGTTTTTTGGCCATATCTCCGCCAATTTCGCTTGGAAAACGTTGATTTTTTAAGGAAACGTTGCCCTCTGCGGTAGAAATGCGATTAAAATTTTTTTTTGCTTATAGGACCAAAACAACTACATTTGAATTTTGAGATGTCACGAAATTTTTTTTGTCCGTTGGCGTATAACGGAATTGGCAATAGTTTAAAATAGTCAAATAGATTGTAAAATACATCCTCAACGGTTTTAAAATTAGCCCTACTTTGTTTTAAGGGCGTGGGAGAGCAAAAAATCCAATGACATTTTGTTTTGCATGCCGTAGTCCTCTTCCCCTCGACCTTAACTTTCGACCTAAAAACATCGGTTACCTCTTCAAAGCACCAGCCAAATATTTGCTTTGTCAGTTAGAGGATCTTAATCTAGATCCGTGTTTAATTTCGTAAAAATCTAATTGTTATAAAACCCAAGAAATTCTGCTGTAAATTCAAATTCCATAAGTTTCAAAAATTAACAAAAAAAATTTTTTTGCTTTCCAAAATTCAAAGAACGGCCAAAAATTCCGCAAAAAGTCTGCATCACATGCAGAATCCTAAATGCCCTGAAAATTCGATTTCCTCTCTAAAACATCAAAACTCTCCCATTGACATCATGAATAACATTTGTGGAGCGTGAAACTCCTCAAAATTAGTTTTAAGGCAAAGTGAGTGAAAAAAGTTAATTGGTGGAACGGAGGCTACAAACAAAGACTAAAAGGCGATTTCTTTCTTTGAAACACCCTTGTTTTTTCGATGGTTTGTAGCTTGTTGTTGTTCAACTTGCTCCAGCAAAGAAATGAGTCAAAAATGTCAAAGTTATATTTTTAACTTGAAACTGCACGGATGACCGCCAGTTATTGAGGTCTTTACTGGCACACATTATCATTTTACTGTTTGCAATTTTGTTCTCGTTGCAGAAGAGTCGTTGAAATTTCGTTTTCCAAGTAAAAACGGCAATTCAAAAGCAAGTGTACTAGACCTGTAGGTCAAATTGAGAAGGGAACCCTTCAAATTGGCTTTTCGTCCAAAGATTTATCGGAAAAATTATTTTAAAATTTTCCCGATAGGTATTACCGGTCGAAACAAGTCTGAAAACAATCCATATAGCTTGAAAATAGTAAACTTTGTTGGAAAAAACCTGGTTTTTACCAAATTAGACAAGAAATCGGTCAAAAAACCTTTCTCGGATCTCATATTTGTGACGAAATGCCAACTTGAACAGTTTCCCTCCTCTTGCTTTTTCGATCCAACGTGCGGCAGAGTTGCAAACAGGAAAATAATTATTAGTAAGCATGTAGAATGTCACCATTACTTTTTTCTGCTGTTATTGGTACAGTTAACGAAGAAACTTTTTGGACATTTCGTTTCCACGCCGTGAAAAGCGCAATGCAAAATTAGCTGTACTGCACGTCAAAATGAGAAAGGAAATCTTCGAATTGGCTTTTTGTCCAAAGTTTTGTAGGAAAAATTATTTTTAAATTTTCCCGCTATTACCGGTCGAAACAAGTCTGAAAACAATCCATATAGCTTGAAAATAGTAAACTTTGTCAAAAAAGACCTGGTTTTTACCAAATTAGACAAGAAATCGGTCAAAAAAGATTTTTCGGATCCCATATTTGTGACGAAATGCCAACTTGAAAAGTTCCCCTCCTCTTGCTTTTTCGATTTGACTTGCCCAGTAACCTTTGACAGTCCTAAGCTAATTTTAGGAGATAACAAGGCTCCTTGGGACAGTACCGCTCAAATTGCAATTTTTAATTTCCCAAAAAATTTTTACCAAAAAAAATGAAAAATCGACCCAAAACAAGTGTCGCGATTTAATTTCTCTGTAAAATTCACATCTATAATATAACATTTTGTTTCCATTTTGTCATAAAAGCAGTTTTATGGCTGCGATAACACTTTGCTCTTGAATTTTCGCCAAAAACCCTATCATGAAAGAACCGATAAAGCTACGTATGACACGACAAGGCTAAAAATACATACTTCGAAGAATCTTCGCCTATATTCGCAACATATAGGCAAAATAAAATTAAACTCTTGCATTTTGACCCGTCTTGGCCAAAAACAGGCCCCATTAAGGCTACGGAACTGGCCGCAGAGAACGTGAGTTCGAAAACAAACATCTTTTTGGGTTTATTTCACTCATTATTTACTGGCTCTGCACTTCCCGGAAATTGCGCACTTTTTGCGTTTAACGCCCCAAAGATGACTTTTTTCATGTTTTTTGTTGCAATTTTTCCGGAGATTTTTTTTTGAGTTCTCTGATCTGTAGTTTTGCGAGGGAAATTGTCTTTTGATTACTTTAGACTTTCGGATTACGGTATAAAATGCGGTAAAGAGGAAATTTTGCAAATTTTGAGTGCAATGACACTTTTGTACAACGAATTAATAAACTAATAGGGGAAGATTTAACTGTAGTTTCTTTTTCTAGGTTAAGAAAAGTATTTAACGCGATTTTGAGTCAAGTGTTCCCCTCATTTTCAATTTTGGGTCAAGTCTTTCACTCATTGCTAAAATAACATTTGACTATGCAGGGAAGGCTTGAAGTCCTACGCTTTAGAATTTGATAAACCTTTGTAAAAATTTTGACTATTTTTTTCAAAAATTGTGATACAATCTGAAGAACGTATGTCATCATGAAACATGATAACCGTCTTACCTCGATCTGCGACAGTCACTAAAAAAACATGTTCTGAACATATTAGGAGTAATATTTTTATTGAAATGACAAAATAACAGACATTGAAAGACCGTAAATAAATAAAATATTTTAATCAAGTTATCAGCACTGAAATCAGCAAAAAATTTGCTGATCTTTCAAGCAATTGCTCGACGTACAACGCTCATATTTTAATGAAATTTTGTACACATGTTAGGCTTTTGGCTACATATAAATTTTTGAAAATTTTTTCTCACGCTTTGCAGAGGAAGCCGAGATTTTTAACGGCCGACCAGAGAGTGCGAGAAAAGTGGAGAGCAGTTAGAGAGAAAAACGGTTTTTTGCAAAATCTCTGCCAATTTCGGGCGTAGAAAAGTTTCTTTTTGTGGTAACATCACTCTCTATGGTAAAAATAGCTATGAAAAATTTCATACCAAAACTCGCAAAAAAATCTCAAATTTTGCCCAAATTTTGGACAAAAAATTGTTTCTGCAAAACGCGAGCTAGAAATTTCGCATATCACTTAGAAAAAATTAGTCTAAATTTGTCGCAAATTTCATTAAAATCTGAGTGTCGCACTCTGCGCACTTGTCGCATTAATGTTCCGTTGAGAATTATCGATTCCGCAGCGCTCTGAGCTCATCGTCCAGCCGTTTCTGCGTCGAATCCAACGCCTTCATCGCCGAAGTCTGCGAGAAGGAGGTGTGAATGCGGGGGCGTTCAGCAACCGATGGAGTGTAACTATGGCGACTTGCACGAGACCCCGGCGTTCTCGAGCCCTGACTTGGCCGACGATCGCCCATTCGACTGGCCGAATGTGATGTCAGATACACCTGGAAAATGACGTGTGTTGACAATTTTACGGAGAATAAAGCAGTGGACTCATACTCTGTACAACGACTCGACATGTATCAAAAAATTTTGTGCATTATAGAAGGGGTTTGTTGTAGGGAGCTTTAGTTTGACTCCACGGAAACTGTTTGCAATAATTTGTCGCTCACGCACCGTGCATTTTGCTGTTTCCGAGCAAACTTGAAAAGCGGTCGGCACCGTTGGTTGAAAAAGGTTTACGTCGCGGCGATATTTTGATGCACTGTGCGAAAACTTGCGCAAAAGGCAAAATGCACTGTGCAAAATGGGATTTTTTGCATTACTACACAAAGTCTACGCCGTTTATGGAAATACTACTACAACAAATCTCGAATTTTCCAAACCTATCTACATATTCGTTGTACAGAGGCTTTACTCCACACGACATTGACGTACAGTCAAATCTCCGTACAACAAATTTCAAGAGACCAAGAAATTTATTGTTGCCCTAAAATTGAAGCCTGGAATCACGGAAATTGCCTGTCACAGAGAGGCTTTGTTTTAGGTGAGTTTGTTGTACAAAGGCTTTATTGTCCGCACAACAACTTTTTTAAAAAAAAATCAACACCTACCTCGGTGCTATTGGATCTTTTCGAAACCAAACTATCGATGGACGCGGCTTCACTTCCCCTGCTGAAACGGCTTCGATTGCTCCTCAACCTGGACCTTCCACTCTCCGAAGTGCTGTCAATATTGAGCGGAGTCGCACTCTTACTCTCTCCGCTCTTACTGGTGCTGCGGCTGATGGCTCGGTGCGGTTCGTTGGTGCGATTCCGCAATGCCGGTATGACCGGCGACTGTGTCTCCTTTTGGCGTTCTTCCCACGTTTTTTTCTTTTCCCACCATTCCAATTGCGGTGGTGCGGGCGTGCCGACCGTTTCGTATGTGGAGTGTTTGCGAAGGTTGTGCCGGTTCTCGGAGGGCGCCGGCGAACGACCACGCCGTGCCATCCGCTGGTTCTCCGCCTCCAACGCGGCTCGTTGGGCCTTGAGTTCGGCCATGGCTTGACGATGTTTGACCTCCTCTTGCTCACGCTCCATTTCGGCGCGTTGCCGTTGAACGGTGCGCTCGGCACTGGAATTTTGCAGAGATTAGAAGGTGAAATACGAAATTTGGACTTTTTCCAGTTGTACATGCGCAAAAGAATGCCACCGAAAAAGATCACGGTTCGAAAAGGACCCCTGAGCGTCGAAAAGGACCACCGTAAAAAAAAAATCTTGAAAAAGATAGATATAAAGTCGATGGCGTGGATTTCGAAAATTTTAGTTATTTTTTGTGAAATTTTCATTTTTTCAAATTGAAAAATGCCATAGTAATTTTGCGACATTTCTCTAAAAACAGTGGATTTTGGGGTAATGGATGGCGTGGATTTCAAAAATCTTATTCATTTTTTGTGGATTTTTCATTTTTTTAAATTAGAAAATGACATAATAACATTTTTTTCATTTTTGAATTTGAAAAAATGAAAAGTTCACAAAAAATGACTAAAATTTTCGAAATCCATGCCGTCGATTACCGCATACCCCCCTTTTTCAGGATTTTTTTTTTGTGGTCCTTTTCAACGATGGTCCTTATCGAACTCAGCCTGGGCAAAACATGTCCGAATAGACAAGAAAAGTTCTCGTAGTGTACTCAGATATTGATGAAACATAGCACAAACTCAGATCACACTATGTCAAGACATACGCGACATTTCTAACCCGCGTTTTGCAGAAACAGTCGACGTTTTAAGGGTTAAATTGGCAAAAATTTGATTTTTTTTCACTTTTAGCAAAAAATTTTTCATTTTGAATTTCCCTGGAAAGCGCAACGATTTCTAAAACAATGTTCAGCCATTTCAGCCGTATTTTACCCTCCTGTTTTCTTACCGTAATCTCTCACGTTCGTCCTCCTCCCACTCTTTCTGCTTCTCCAACCTTTTTCGTTGTTCGTTCTCCTGAATTTGATGCAACAAATCGAGACGATGTTGCTCCTTTTCCCAACGTTTCGACTCCTCAATCGGGTCGTAGTAAGCGGGCCGATTCACCAGTGGGTCGCTCAGAATTGTCGCGCCTAACGAGCGGTTCGTTGAGTTGAAATTCGAATCTATTGGAGGTGGAGCGGCGGTTTGCATCGCGAAATCATCCTGAAAAAAAAACGATTTTTAATTTTTAAATACGTCTTTCTCAATTGCTTCATTATTTCATAGATTTAATGGCTCGTGGATAGGTTTTGAGTTTAGCTTCTGAACAAAACATTTTCTAGTCGGTCCGTAAAGTCGCTGAAGTCATTTCCGCGACATGCACTGTGCGGAAACAAAAGTTCATTTTGCACTGTGCAATTTGTTACTTTTTGCACCGTGCAATACGCTTTTTTTCGACTGTCGCGCGCACTCTGACTTTTTTCGCACAGTACACCAAAAATCACCCCTGCAGCAAAAATTGCAAAAGTCGTTGTACCGAGGTTTAGCCTGTATCTATATATATTTTTGACGTCAATCAAAAAACTGATAAAATCATAAACCTCAATTCAAGCCACAACTACACTACATCAATAAAAAACAGCGCAAACCACCGTGAGAAAGTTTTTATTGAATTGGCCATACTTCCAGAAGGAAAACATTGACCAAGAAGCCCCATGCCAAATACGAATCCCTTCAACGAAACCAATCGCATTAACGGAATGAGAAAAACATAGCCGAATGCATGTAATGCTATGTAAGGGCTTCCCAACGGTCATATGAACGTGAGAAACCTTGGCAAAACATGCATCGGAGACGCAATCATAAGGCTTTTCCTGAGGCGTTATAGGGCTTTTTGGATGACAAAATTGAGCAAATACTATAGCGTGTAGAAAGTTGGAGGTGTGTTTTAAAGTTTGCACATTGAGCAAAAATTGGCAGAAGCTTTCAGAGAAGCTTTGTCGAAAAAAGAATATGGTAGAAAAGGCACGGCGCACGTCAAATCGAAAAAGGAAGTCTTCAAGTTGGCGATTCGTCTTTGACACTTCGCAACATCGAAGAAAGGCAATATTTTGGGTATCTAAATTTGCCATTTCTTATTTGAATTTGCTGAAAAGTATCGCAAATTGTTGGAAAAAATTATTTTACTATATTTTGGGAGTTATTTCGCGGTTTTCCGTCAAATACTGGCTAACGTAAATCAAGAAAAAAGGCGGCATCTGGGAAAAATAATTTTTCGCACGTGTTGCGAAGTGTCAAAGACGAATTGCCAACTTGAAGACTTCCCCCTGGCTTGCTTTTTCGGTTTGACGTGCGGCGGAGGCTCGTTGAAAGCTCACTGATCTCCGCGGGGATTCGACAAATGCTTTTTGAGCTCGGCAGGGTTTAGACACTAGTTTTGAAGGTTTCGATTATATTGCACTTCAAAAAGTATCCGTTCCAAAGTCAAAAAAGCAGCTTGGAATTAAGGGCGCAGTTGAGGAGTCGGTATGGGGGGGGAGGGGGAGGTTTTTGGGACCACAGGTACCTGTTAAAAAATTTTTTGTGACGTTTTGCGCCGCGAAAATTCACCTTCCTCCCCCCCCCCCCCCCCCCCCCCCCCCCCTACCCCTTTCATTCTTTTTCGCCAACCCCTGGCCGGGGGCTCTCTCCCCCCGTGTCCTCCCCCCTAGCTACGCTTTTTCTCGGAATTTTCCGATTTTTGGTTATATACGCACGTCAACCACCTTATGAGTTACCAGTTCACTTCAAAAATCATCTTTCATTATTAACCTATTATTATATTTCAAAGAACCTCATCGTAATCCTTGCTAACAATAAGCTCTCACGACCTTCAAAGAGCTCCCACCGACCTTGTTCTGGTATCCTAAAGAAATGTACCGTTGACCCGAGTTGTCGCAACCGAAACTGTCCTTGGCCCGAAATGTTCGGCTGGCGAAACTCAATTTTTTTAGACGATGACATTGCTACTTTACCGGCAATATTCTACATCAAAAATTAGAACAATACGTTATGAACGTGCAAAGACTTTGAGGGATTCTAACAAGATTCTGAACTTCTACAGCTCCAAGTTGCACAGCAAAAATGTCTAACTGTTCTGATAAGCGATCTCAAGATTTCACTCTCACTCTACTTACATAGTAAGAGAATGGCCGAGAAATGGGCGTCAAGGGACGGTTATAAAACAACGACGGCTATAAAACGTAAAATAAGGACATTTAACAAATCTTTTTTTAAGAAAATTAGAATTCGCAAAGTAATTACATCAAACGGCCAGTAAAGCAACTTTGGAATTGCGCTTTTTACGGCGTGCGAAACGAAATGTCAAAAAAGTTTTTTTATGTCCTGCAGCGAAAACAAAGGCGGCAGAGTTGCAAACAGTAAAATAATTATTAGTAATCATGTAGAATGTCACCATTATTTTTTTCGTTGTTATTGGTACAGTAGACATAGACATTCTTCATGCTTACTAATTAGGGTTGTGCCGCCCGTCAACTTGACGGTCTGTCAAGTTGTCAAATTGCCGTCATTTTTGTCATGTCAAAATTGCTCTGTCATTTTGATATGTCAAATTGATTTTTTTGGGGGATTTTTTTTGAATTCTGCAAAAAATCGAGAATTTTGACCCACAACGAAAAACTGTCCCCGCCAAAAATTCTTGGAATTTACTGCAAGAAGCCCCCAGTTTTACTGACTCAATCCATCGATGAGAATTTGGATGGTAATAACAGCGGGAACGAGGACGAAGATGGTCCGAAATAGGTCTACTAAACCCTTTTGTCGTTATAAACTGTCGTTTTAATGTTTATATGGTCTTGGACATGTTTGAAGGCATTATACTACCTTGAATAATGTTTGTTTAATCGTTAGACAGTTCCCGACCGACACAACAGCAATTTGACGTAATTTGACAAAAATGACAGCAATTTGACGTCACTTTGAAAAATTCTGTCAAAATTACAACACTATTACTAATAATATTTTACTGTTTGCAACTCTGGCGCCTTTGTTTTCGCTGCAGGGCATAAAAAAGTTTTTGTGACATTTTGTTTCACACGCCGTAAAAAGCGCCATTCAGAAGTAGCTGTCCTGTCCCTTTAACGCTTCAACAATAAAAGTCCACTTACTCTCCCGGATGCAAAGGAATCTCCAAGAAATGAGCTACCATATCCGATTCGTTGATTCTGACTCCATCCCGCGGTACCTCTCTTCCCATTCCGGGGCTGGGGATTGCCTCGGGCCCAAGGCAAATCGTTATCCATTACAATTCCACTGTCATGTGAGGGAGTCTCATGTGGAGGGAACTGCAACAACAAGTTATTATTAGCCCTTTTTATTGCTGAATCTCTATAAAATTGTCGAAAGTTAAAAATAAAAAAAATTAAATAACGTCATAACAACAACAAAGCATATAGGTTTTAATTCAGTTACGAAGAGACCAAAAATGAAATTTTGAATTAAATTAAAAAAAGTGCAACCACTTTTTTGCAAATTGCACAGGAAGTGTCATGCCTTTTTCTACCATAGAGGGTAATGTTTCCACAAAAAATCCATTTTTTCTGCACGAAACTTGCGAAGATATAGCCAAAATTGTTTTTCTCTTTGACCGCTCTCCAAATCGCGCGTACTCTATCTAGATAGTCGAATATTTCGGCTGCGTCTGCAAAGCTCAATCTAAAACTTTTAAGAATTAATGTGTGGCATATACCCGACATGTGTGCAAAGTTCAAAAAAATCTAACAGTACATAAGCATTGCACTTGAAGTACTTCCTTGAGGCGTAGCTGAGGAGTCGGTCTGGGGGGGGGGAGGTTTTTGGGACCACAGGTAGCTGTGAAAAAATTTGAGGCGCTGAGCGCAATTTACCTTACTTCTCCCTTATCCCTTCTCATTTTTTGCCGACCTATGGCTGAGGGAAACCAAAAGGCAAAAAAATGTCAGCAAAGTTTCAAAAACTTTCGCACATCGTATTTAACCCACCGCAGAGTGCAAAAAGTATTAGTATTTTCATAAAGTGCATGAATTTTGCCGCTTTCCGCACTGTGCACACAAACCCACATTTCGCACTGTGCAGTTTACCTTTTTTGGTCTGCGCACCGTGCAATCGGAATATCGCGGCGGCGCAAGCTTTTTTCAACAACGGCGCACGTTAAATCAAAGAAGTAAGAGGAAGAGAACTGTTCAATTTGGCATTTTGTCACAAAAATGGGATCCGAGAAAGGTTTTTTGACCGATTTCTTTTCAAATTTGGTAAAACCAGGTGTTTTTTTGACAAAGTTTACTATTTTCAAGCTATATGGATTCTTTCAGACTTGTTTCGACCGGTAGCGGAAATCTTTGGACAAAAAGCCAATTTAAACAGTTCCATCGTCAATTTGGCGTGCGCCACTGCTATTTCCCTTGCTGGCCTACTTTTTCTATGAAATGAAAATGTTTTAACAGCAAGCTACGAAACAGACTAGATTTTAGATTTATGTACAATATAATAGTTAAATCTGCGAAAGGGAGCTTCAAAAGTAAAATAACAGCATTTTGTTCGGGCTGAACAAGATTCTCCCATAAAAAAGTAGTTATAATGAAACAATATTCACACAGATATTACTTTACTCCGCCTATATTTCTAAATTTTCCATTGTCTTTCACCTGCAAACCCCTCCGGGTTTTAGCACACGCGTAGGCAGATACCTAATGATCGTTTTCAGACAAGACAAAGGAAATTAATGAGAATTGATCAGATAGGAAACTTTTTTCGGCTTTAATTATTTTTTTTGTAAAAAATATTTTGTGTATGTGACCAAAGTTCGGAAGTCCGCACCGTGCGAAAGAAAAGGTAGAATGCACTGTGCGGCGCGACAAAAAGTCTACGCACTTTTGTATAAACTTATAAGGGAAGGACACCAAGTGCAACGCTCAGATTTTTTTTAATTTTGCACAGGCATAAACTCCGTATCAACTCCTGAAAATGTTAGCTTGCGTTTTGGAGGCAAAACCGAAATATTTAACGATCTTTGCGGCAGAGAGAGTAAGCGAAACGCGGAGAGCGGTCAGAGAGACAAACGATTTTTGACTGTATATTTGCCAATTTTGTCCGGAAAAAAATTAATTTTTTGTGGAAGTACTACTACTCTCTATAGTAGAAATAGCGACATACGTACAACGACCAAATTTTCTTCAAATATTGGGCACATTTTATACATAGACAACATACCAATTCCTAAAAATTTTAGCTCGCGTTTTGCAAGCACAGCCGAGATAATCAACGATATTTGGGGCAGAGAGAGTACGCGAAACGCGGAGAGCGGTTGCAGAGGAAAACAAATTTGATTTCTTGTGGAAACATTACCCCCTATTTTATAAATAGGCATGAAACTTTTCATACCAAAATTCACAAAAAAGTGTCTCATTTTTGCCAACTTTCGATCTAAAAATTTCGGTTGTTTCTGCAAAACGCGAGTTAGGAGTCAGGCATATGTCTTAGAATAAAAATTATACTAAATTTGTGCCGAGTTTCATCAAAATCTGAGCGTCGCACTGGGGTACTTCCCCTGTTAATAGATACTTCCTCACCAACCACAGTTTTCGGCTTTCAGAATCCGTTAAAGGGCCAAAACATCTACATTTGAATCTCGGTTTTACGGCTTGGAAGACGAAATGTCACAAAATTTTGTGTCTTCCCACGCCCTTTAAACAAAATATAGAAATAAATTTAGATCCGCTGAGGATGTATTTTACAGTCTACTTGACTATTTTGAACTATTCCCAGTCCCATCTTAGGATAAGGGACAGCAAGAATTCCGTGACATTTCGTCTTCCAAGCCGTAAAAGCGAGATTCAACAGAAGCTGTTAAACCGCCTCTATTAATCCCCAAAGCCAACTCAACCCTTCGCTTTTCAACTTATTATTGCCTTCAAAGGGCTTGGAAGGGAATGCCTTTGAAGCGGCGAATATTGTTTCCGACTGACCAGCACTCTGCTCATTCTTGTGGACCTCCGTTTTTTTACATTCAATTTCCTTGGTTACAGCCGAAATTTCAAAAGGATTTGTAACGAAATCCCCGACGAAACGAACAAAAAAAGCGAACCTTTTGAGGACTATGTGTATAAATATTATACGACCGCTAGACTAAAATTTGAATAATGAAGCAAGTGGCTAGAGGGTTGCATTTTTCAAGATTTAAAAGGCCAAAACAACTACTTTTGAATTGCGCGTTTTACAACGTGTGAAACGAAATGTCAAAAAGTTTTTTTTATGTCCTGCAGCGAAAATAAAGGCGGCAGAGTTGGAAACAATAAAATAATTATTAGTAAGCATGTAGAATGTCACCACTATTTTTTTCCGTTGTTATTGGTACAGCAGACGAAGAAACTTTTTGGACATTTCGTTCCCACGCCGTAAAAAGCGCGATTCAAAGGTAGTTGTACTATCCCTTTAAAGAGTCATTGACAAAGAATAACGAATATTTTTTGACGGAAATGTCTTATAAAGGAAATTTCTTAAATTCACAAGGGAAGTGCTTGAAATAAGACGCTCAGATTACAGTCTAAATTAAAAAAACTGAAGGCATGGTAAAATACGTGTAGACGCAAGTTTTCCCTTTAATTAAAGGGACAGCGCTTTTGAATTGCGCTTTTGACGGCGTGGAAAGAAATGTCTAAAAAGTTTCTTCGTCGACTGTATCAACAATAACGGAAAAAAAATAATGGTGACATTCTACATGCTTACTAATAATTATTTTATTCTTTGCAACTCTGCCGCTTTTGTTTTCGCTGCAGGACATAAAAAAAGTTTTTGACATTTCGTTTTACGCGCCGCAATTCAAAAGTAGCTGTTCTGGCTCTTTAGCTAACTAAGTGCTTTAAATACGACGCTGAGATCACAGTCTACGACAAAATTATAACCCCATTCTAAAACATCCTGCAACTTTTTTGTTGGTCAATAGAAATGTGTCATATTTGGCGAAAATATGCATTAATGTGCTATAAATCTCACGCCGAAAAATTATTTCGAAAAGTTCCCACAATTTGGAAATATGACACTTTTCTATTGATTTTTAGGAGTGTGGCACGCACAGTTTTGGTCCTTTAAATATGCGAAAAATGAGGCTTCGAGTTCAGAACTTGCGTCATTATTGGAAAAACGCTTCTAGAATATTTTCGAAAGGAGTTTCGGACTCTGGTTTGTCCTAAACCTGAGATTTGAAAACAAACTCGACACGTTTGTAAAAGGCCGCAGAAATAGGCCGTCGAGAAGTCGCTGGAGTGGTCTTAGCGACATGCACTGTGCGAAAACAAAAGTTTCCTTTGCACTGTGCAATTTGTTAGTTTTCTGCACCGTGCAAATGACTTTGTTGAGCTGACGCTGACACTCTGACTTTTCCTGCACTGTGCATGTCGCCGAAATCACTTCAACAACTTTACGGACAGATTACCAGTCCGTTGGGAAAGTCGCTAGAGTGGTTTTTAATTTTCGCACTGTGCAAAAACGACAGCCGAAAAAAACCTATTGCACGGTGCAAAAAGCAAGAAATTGCACAGTGCAAAGTAAGCTTTTGTTTTGGTCTCACAGTGTATGTCGCGAAATCACTCCAACGACTTTACAGAAGAATTAGTATTGTAAAACTATTAAACCTCAGCCGTTTTATTAGTTATTGTTATACTAGAATACATTATCGAAGCTAACCGGGCCGCTTCAAAGCGAATTTGATACGGCCCGGCTGAGAGCCATGTCTCTTTAAAGACAAGTCAACTCCAAATACAATTTTGGCGCAACGATTTTTCGATTGGACCTTCTACTCCTACCTTGTAGCCAATCCTTTCATTTTGTATATAATTGTTGTTGTTTTCGGTCATATTAAGTTTGAGTCGGGCAATTCGATTCTCGGGGACTTCTCGGATGCCGTTGTCAGCTCTCAACGCTTCATTTTGTCCAATGCTTCTCTCCGATCTCTCGGAGCGGCGGTTTTGTTCAGCAGCTATTGCTAAAATACAAAAAATTCAATTCAGACCAAAAAAATTCATTTCAACGCTAAAAATTTAAAATTCTCACCCAACGCGCTAAAGGCTGCGTTGAAGTCGTTCAAATCATTGCCATATCTTCCTGAATTTAGGGCTTTCAACGTCTTGAATTGCTCATTCAGGACTCGATTTGAGTCCTCATCCAACGGCCGAAAGTATCGTTGGCCGTTGACGACGATCGATTGGACCCCAAGCAAAGTGGTATTGTCGTCCAAAGACAAGTCGAGTTTTGGCAAATTATTGGTCGATTTTGAGGGAAACAGATTTTCCGGTGGATGAAGGAAACTTGGGTCGTTCAACGACTCCAAACTGCGGTTTAAATTGTATGCCCTGTCAATTGGATCGAGGGGGCAGGGCCTTGAGACTTGCACTGGATTCCGTTGAAGATTTGAAGCCGGAATAACGGAACGAACCACGTTTTGAGGAGCATTTAGAAGCCGGGGAAGAGGGTTTACTCGACTGAAATTAAAAATACAAAGTTTGACGCAGATTTCTATACCAGAGGAACAATTGACTCTTTTTGGGTCAAGTGTTTCTCTCGTTGCAAATTAAAATTTGAATTCAATGAAGCGTTGCGCAAATAAAAACAAGGATTTTTGAAACACAGTGGCATTTTTTTATCTTGCGCATAGTTGAAATTGAAGATACGAAGTTTCGCGTAGATCTTTAAACCAGAGAAACAGTTGACCCATCGCGGCGCGAATTAAAAGTTATGATTTTCAAGGCATGTGCAAGATTCTTAGCTTGCATGTTGCTGAAATTGTCAACGTTTCTATGTCGAATTGACAAAAAATTTCATTTTTTGAACTCAAAACTTGTTTTGAGTGCAATATTGAGGAATAAGGACAAGATAACATACGCAGAGAAATCTATTTGATGATAGGAACAAACTTAAGTCATTTTTTAACACACTTTTTAAAGCTTTTTTTTTAAGCTTTAATTTAAACTTATTTTCATTTGCATAGTCAACGACTTCCCTGCTGCCCCTCTAAATTCATAAAAATTCCAGACATTATTTAACATACGATATCGGTGTTCTTGGCTTCATTGTGAACGATTTGAAGGTGACGGATGGGCCTCCAGGCAGGTCCGTGGAAGTTTGCATCGACGGATTGAAGGCATATGTTCTCACCATGATGAGGAGTTGCTAAAATGAGGGTTAATAACCGTCTATCGCTTGGTAAATGTTTAGCAAACGCAATTGCGGAAGTTCTCGTTTCGAGTAACACATTGTTACTCCAATAGCCGGAAATAGGGGGAGGACAGATATGTATATACACTTATACATCCTGTAAAAAACAAATACAAGGGAGTTGCTTGAAATGAAGCGGCAAAATGTGGTGCAAACACTTAACCATCTATAACGCCGAGGTATATAAACCTCTGCAAAACGGGGGCTAAAAAGTTTGTAAGTCCTACACACCACCTGTATTTAAATTTTTCAGGAAAAAGTATTTCTAGTGCGACGCTCAGATTTTGATGAAACTTGGTGCAATTTGAGAATAATTTTTTGTATTATAACACATACATACGTTATACACCAGAAATGTAGCACTTTTGCGAATTTTGGTATGAAAAGTTACAAAGCGATTTCTACCGTAGGCTAATGGCTTCACAAAAACCATCTGGTTCCGTACGGCAAAGATGTGATCAAAAAAATGTTTTTCTCTCTGACCGCTTTCAGCGTTTTGCGTACTCCCTCGGCCACAAAGATTGTTGAATATCTCGGCTGTGCCTGCAAAGCGCGAGCTAAAATTTTCAAAAGTTGGTATGTGTCGTATACCCTAACAGTGAATAATTAAAATAATTTTTGTCAAAGCAAGAAAGTGCAAAATGTGAAGAGCGGTAAAAGCTTTTCTTTCGGTCGTATCTCTGCCAATTTCGCGCAGAAAAAGTTAATTTGTTGTGTCGCCTGCAGCAAAGATAAGGCACAAATGTTTTATGTATAAAATCTCAAAAAATTTTTTAAGTTTTTACCAATTTTCGGACTAAAAAATCTCGGTAATTTCTGCATAGCGCGAGTTAAAAATACCGGATTTTTTTGAAAAGCATTTATCTAAATTTGGCACAAGTTTTCTCAAACTCTTCATACAATGTCATTAGAATTGCGTTCAAAGCGAAAAAAGACACAGAACCCGTCTCCTTGACCAAGAGTCACTCCCCAATTTGAACAAAGCAATGACCACCACTCAGAGATGTATATGATTTGCATCCCCACCAAACGTCCGCATGACAATGGTGGGAAGAACGGTTACCATGGATGGGCCCTCAGGGGGAAATGGGCATTTCCGCGCGCCTTAACTCTATTATTATGAGATGCAACTTGAAAGGGGAGAGACAGGTGCAAATTTTTGATGACGAAATTTGAAATGGTTGCAATAATTAAAAGTTGCTATTTTTGGAAGTAATTTTGCGGAGAGTTAAGGTAATTTACGAATAAATTGGGGGCTATTGGCATTTTTAAAGGTAAAAAAAGTTGTTTTGCAGATGATGTACATTTAGCAGCTCAATTTAGATAAAAATTTAAATAAATTTACAAGTAAAGTTCTAAAAGTGCAACATTAAGATTTTTTTTTAAATTTTGACCACACATTGGGCATAGACCATATATCAATTTCCGAAGGTTTTAGCTCGCGCTTTTCAGGAACAGCCGAGATATTGAGCATTCTTTGCGGCCGAGAGAGTATGCAAAACACGGAAAGTGGTCAGAGAAAAACACACTTTTTAGTCGTATCTTTGCCCGTATTGCATGGGACAATTGATTTTTTGTGGAACCATTACCCTCTACGGTAAAATGCATGAGGCTTTTAATGCCATCAAGTCGAGGTTGTTTCTGGAAAGCACGACAGATAAATCTCGCATATTTCTCAAAAAATTATTTTAAATTGCTGCCAAGTTTCATCAAAATCCGAGCGTTACACTTGAAGTACCTCCTCTGTAAGATCGATTTTTATTTTAGCAACGAAGGAAACACTTGACAAACTAAAAATGAGGAAAACACTTGGCTCAAATTTCTTTAAACAGTAAAAACTCGTACGACCGACCCGTTTATTATAAAATTTATCGATCCAATATAAAAAGCAGACACAACGGGACTTCTTAAAGCCATTATGGGGATTCCTACATCTATGTCTTTTAATTAACAACAGATTTTTTGCTTCGTTCTATCAAAATTCGGCCTTATGAACGTTGAACCGTTCTTTAACCCAAAAACAACTAAAATTTTGCTTTACTATTTCCCCCTGCATTTCATTAGAAGCAATATTCAATTCCTTGGCATTTTCTGGGAAAGTAATAAGCCAGAAGCCATTCAATTTCAATAAATTGTATTATACTAGATTCAGGTGAAAAAACATCGAAAAAGTAATTGCCATACAAAAATAAAGCTCAACGCAATTGTTTGCAAGAAATAAAGGAGTAAGAGGTTAACAAATCTAAAAATTACGAATTTAGAGAATGAAATAATAACGATATTGCTCTAGACATACGTGAAATGTAGTGATTATTGCGGTTCCCATAACGACAAGGATACGCAGCGTACGTGGGAAGCACGTATGAGACAAGGAGATAATGCCAAAAGAAAATAGTTGGTCAATTTAATTGAAACATGGCATAAGTCTTGCATAAAACGGAATAATTTGCCTAAAACAATATAGTTTTTGCCAGAAAAATATGTTTTAGACCTAACTAACTATAAAAATTTTTAAAAGTCGTCTGAATTTCTTTCTCTCACTAGTCTTTGCAGGTTTTACTACTGTAACTAACTTATTTTAAAAATCCAATAAAATTTTGACACTTTGTCCCAAAAATCAATAATGTGGGACTTCGATGAATTCACAGATTATTTTGTCGAAAAAACTTTGGTTTTGATCGAAACGGGTGAACAAGGTAGACTCAGGTGTAATCCACTTATTTCCTACCAGATTTTTATTTAAATTATTAGAAAGTTGCTGTGGTATTATACTTAATAACAAATCTAGCTGGCAATGTCGCAAAAATCGTTGGATGAGCTCGTGAATGAAGCAGCGACAAATCTACAATTCTCACTGAGGAGTTTGCCAAATGAACAGCTGAATGAATTGGTCAATAACAAGGCCAAACTGGATCAACACTGTCAAAGCTCACCTGTTGTAAGTTTGCCTTAGTTTTTGATGCTTCTGTTTTTAGATAAAGGTATTTCTGTTTTAAAAACGTTGGAGACATACCGCTGGACGTTTTAAATGCTAATTATCATTTGTTCGTTGCCCACGTTTGCCTCTTTATCCACATTTTCTGTTATTTAGCTAGTATAATATCTAAAATGTCTATTTCTCAAAAACTACCGGTCCGTAGAATGCGAGAACGGTTTTAAACGCTTTTCTATGTTCTGATCTTTCTATAAAGAGTATATTTCAGCTGAATATCTTGATAACCAAACGAGACGGGCTAAGACGGGTGGCAAAGAGCTATGCTGAGCATAATTTGGATCATGAACAACGGTTTTATTCGACGAAAAATACCCTGAGAGAAACACATATCCAAGCAAAGCGGTTAAAAGCGGAATGTGAGCGATTGAAAGCTGAACTTGAACAAATTGGAGAGAATCGACGGCTGGATAAGGTAGCAAATATTTTGAGGACAAGTGTAAGGAAAACCGAGGATGAAAGTGAGGTAAGTATCTTGACGTTTGTATCTTGTCTTTTAGATGACAGCAGCAGTATTTGACGACCTTTTTAGCGTGTTGCCGATTAATTTTTCGATGATCATCAACTCATTTCACTGATGATCAAGTATAATATCGAAACATCTTATTTTTAACTATTTGCTTATTCCTAAAACAGCTCCACACCGCTGAATTATACTTCATAGTTCTATTTTCAGGTCTTAATGGAAGAATTTCTTGATGGGAAGTCGAATCTAGATCAATTTGTTGAAGAATATCAGAAAAAGCGACAACTTTTCCATGAAAAAGAGTTCAAATCGAGGAAATTGGATGAAATTTTGCAAATGCAGAGGATATAAGCCATCGGTAGATGACTATCTATTTTGTTAACACTTAATATCCTGCTTTCATTGCATGGTCAACGGGTATAATTTGATTTTTCAAATTTTCTGATTGTTATTGTAGCTCATATTAACTTATCAAATTTTGGGTGATTTTTGATTGGAATTTTATTATTTTTATGAGGATTCACGGTGAACTGTAGATATAAACACAAATTAAATTCGTCAATCTTGGGTTTGATCTTCTAAGAAATCGGATTTACAATTCATTGGCTAATTAATGTTTTACCCTAAAGGTTGTAAGTGGGCTGTATTTATCAGAAACCTCTCTACGTCCGCAAGAAATTTCCCGTGGTACTGCTTGAATATCGAAAGGAGCAAATAGATCAACTTTTTTCAGTCAGTTGGCACAAATTTTTTTGCAAATCTCCGAATTTACATCAGCCACGGTTTTTACCTCGCGATTATATTATACATATGATTTCCAATAAATACAACCACTTTACAACGTTTACTGTAAAATATCAGCTAATAACTTCTGAGTTCTTTCGAGTGCCACCAAATTCTCGGAGATCATGCTCTGTTTGTTGTATGGATATTCGATAATCACTGGGCCCACTTTGATCGTCTTTTCGGTTTCTTCAAATGGGACATTTTGAGCGTTCAAATGGTCCAATAAGGCTTTCTTTCGACCTTGTACTTGCTCTTCTGGCTCAATTTCTTCTGGTTTTTGAGCGAAAAGTTGGTCAACTTGTTCGATTAGATTGTCCACAGTGCCCGAGGTTTCGGGAAATTCATCGATTCCGGTGAGTTCATGGACCAGTTTGATTGAGTATGATGGAATTAGCACCAGTTTGGATGGAGACACTGAAAATGGTAAAATAATATAAAAAGTCAAACAGTCTTGATGGAAAATAGCTTTATTTGGTTCTGAACACCTCGTATGAGCTATTGCAAAGATGATCGTAAAAAAATTTCTACATAAAAATTTTAAAAACTCTAAAAGTTTGAAGATTATCTTGTATATTTATGCCAACATTTACGCTATCACAACATTATTGGCCAAAACGGTCTTCCAAAAAAGTCAAATCTCCTCTGGCCCACCTTTATCATTCTCATCAAACTGAGCGATCACCAAATTCCTCGTATCCGGGTCCACTGTATACAAGTTTCCGAAAACATCGTTGGCTCTGGTGGCGGACTGCACTTCCACTTTGATCGGTGTGCCCTGGAGATCGTAGAGCTGTTGAATATCCACCGTTGAAACCTCCATTCGCCTAAACGTTACTTTAGATCTTTTTTATTAGATTAGATATTCAAAAATCGAAAAAATTTCGAATTTTTCCCCAAATTTTTTTATTTTTTATATAAATTTTTATTTATTCTGATAACATAAACAAATAAAAGCAAAGAGAAACAAAACTACCTAATAATAAACACATTCAATACAACTTGATAACAAAATCCTCTTGATATTGCCATTTTATTCGATAAAACATGTCAAAATACCCCTAGACATGTTTCATCGTACAAAATGACCACGATTACTCCCATCCAAGATTCCTTCGTACCACTGGGTCGTCCAGACTCCTGAGTTCGTCTTGCCGCGCTTTCAATAGCAGATCAGGGATGTACCGATATTCCTCATCTTCTTTTTCATGAACTTTTGCTGTCAATTTAACGCCTGATGGTAGATGAGTCTGAAGGAAGTTGATGAACAGCTGTAGACGGACGGCAGACACTGAGGACAAGCGAATCCATCGATCATAGGTGTGGAGTTCGATTTCTGAGTCAACAACGGTGGAATTGGGCTTCAGAGTTGTGATTCGTTCGGTTGTCGAGGAAACAGCGTAACTAAAATATCAAAAATTACTCTTTGAATACTTCAGAATCTTCCTCTGCCACCCTGAAATTGCTTTAATTGGCATTTTCGCCTAATAAAACTTCACTCTAACCAGTGTTCTACCTAAATTTCAAAAATTTCAACTAAAGTAATATAACTCACCTCAGATCGACCTTGAACTTGAAATGTTTGGCCATTTTGTGAACAAAGTGTTGGTACTTCTCCAACGGAGCGTAGTCGTATCCCTGCAGGCGAATATTCACATTTTCGAACTCTGGATATTGTCTTTTGTCTATCAAAACTGGCTCGTAAAGACCTTCCGATTGGCCGGCCTTAGGTTTAGGAGTGGCGGCAGTGATGGTTCTCCATTGATTTAGCCTCCAGACAGGTCTGTAAAGCCTTGGAAGCATCTGAAATAACAGATAAACAAAAATAAAGAAATAAAAAATTTGTTAAAATCCACTCGAATACGAATTGAAGAATCTGAGAAATACGCAATTATAGCTCAACAGAATCAATGGCTATGCGATCATTAGTCAACATTCAACCTTTTAAAAACATCTACAGCCAAAAAAGAAGCAAAAGAAAAAACTTCGCATATTGTACTAGGCATCTTGAGACAAATCCAGAAATATTGACCCCAAACTCTCACACACAGGTCGCCAAAACGACGTGCAGTAAAGAATACGTCAAGACATAGCTGAATACACTACCTGGCCTCACCGTTTTCAACAAAATTCTCCTTATAAAAGTCAAGTATAACATAAAGATAAAAATTCAAGTCACTAAAAAAATAATATAACAATCGAGGAACAATCTTGACTTCTTGAGTTTACTTTGGCCGTCTCAACCAAAAAGTCAAAATTTCCCGAGAAAAATATTTTACGAATTTGACGAAATGCCACAATATCGACTTTCGCGACGAAGTGTCAAAACATTATTGGATATTTATATTGAGAATAAATTAAACAGTGAGAAATCTTTTACAAATTTATTTTCCTCAAAATTATACATAAATAATAATAATTTCAAGGGTGTTTCACTTGGGTTGGAGCTATTCTTTGGCGCAGGGATGATCGGGGCAGAAAAATTCTCTAAGTTCTTCGTCACTGCACTTCACAGTGCAGCATTTGACCGCCAGATTATCTTCAACAAGGCGGAGGACTGAAATCAAAACTGTTAATAAACCAACTTCTAGTTTTTCCCTAAGAGAAACACTTGACTCAACACCGAGTCAAGTGTTTTTCCGAAAAAAATCTGACTTCTCCTTCTCCCCCATTTTCAACTCACGTTTGCCGTCCTTAGGTTGGCATAAATCTAGTTCGCATGGTTTGCAGGCATCACAGACCCGACTAGTGATCTTCCCACCACAAGTTCGCTTCAGCTTGTGGCCGTCGTCGTCGGCCCAACCCAGCGACAATATGACGAAGACAACGGACAGAACAAGCAGGACTGCAAATATGGGAACAAAAGAAAGAAAAAATTGCAATCAAAATCTACAAGAAAAGCCTTAAATTTTTTCAAAAAAATTGAAAATTCTGCAAAACGCGGTTTAAAAATCCTCTATAACTTCTCCTAAGCCCAGCGGAAGACAAAACAACCCCAAACTTACATTTCATGACGTCTCGGGAGCAACACACAGCACACAAGTGAGGGTCAGATCAGGAAATCTACCGTTTTTATAGGCATTTTGATACCTTATGAGCCCATGCTAATTTCATGGGAAATTTCGCAAGAAAGCTTGGGAATCTGAGTTTTCGAAGGGAACATCGTTAAAAAATTTGTATAAAAAATTATTTTTTGAAACTTGAAATTTATCTGACACAAAACGCATACAAATCAATTTTGGGCCAGGAGGTACGTGTTTACAAAGATATTATACTTGATGACAGATTTATTTCTTGGTCCCTTACCATTTGTTGTACAAAGATTTGACTGCAACTACACTTTTCTGGTCAAGAAAAATACTTGGCTCAATTTTGAGTCAAGTGTTTTCCTCATTTCCAGTTTAGGTCAAGTGTTTCCCTCGTTGCTAAAATAAGAATCAATTTTACAGAGGAAGTACTCTAAGTGCGACGCTTAGATTTTAATCAAACTTGGTACGAATTTAGAACATTTTTTTCTATGACATATGCAAAATCGCCCTTTGCAGAAATAACAGAAATTTTTTAGAAAATAGAAAAAATGTGCCATTTTTTAGCGAATATGACAGGGGCGTAGCTAGGGAGGGGGGGGGGGGCTGGAGGGTTTTCCCCAGCCATGGGTCGGCAAAAAAATTAGAAGGGATAAGGGAGAAGTAAGGCAAATTGCGCTCAGCGCCTCAAATTTTTTCACAGCTTCTTGTAGTCCCAAAGATCTCCCCCCAGACCGACTCCTCAGCAACGCCTCAAGGAAGTACTCCAAGTGCAATGCTTATGTACTGTTAGATTTTTTTTTGAACTTTGCACACATGTCGGGTATATGCCACGCATTAATTCCTAAAAGTTTTAGCTTGAGCTTTGCAGACGCAGCCGAGATATTCGACTATCTAGATAGAGTACGCGAGATTTGGAGAGCGGTCAAGGAGAAAAACAATTTTTGGCTATATCTTCGCAAGTTTTCTGCGAAAAAATGGATTTTTTGTGGAAACATTACCCTCTACATATAGCAGAAATAGGCATGACACCTATGGGCAATTTGAAAAAAGTGTCCGCACTTTTCATGAATTTAATTCATAATTCCATTTTTGGTCTTTTGGGGGGTTAATGCTTATTTCTACCGTCGAGAGTATTATTTCCATAAAAAAAAGTTATTTTTTCCACGTGCAACTGGCAAAGATACGACCAAACAGTGTTTTTCTCTCTGACCACACTCCGCACTTTGTGCACTCTTCCTTTTCATTTGCTTTTGAACTTTGCCTTTTCGAATATTCAAATTTTCCTCGAGTATAAAAGCTCCGGATTCATTCCAAAATCATCGTACTCCCTGTGTTCGTTGGTGCTGAGACGTCATGAAGTGTGAGTTTGCCGGGGAATGGCAATTTTCGATATTATACTAGGGGTTTGTTTGGTGTGGGGTGTTTGAGCGCCGTATTTTAAGTGATTTTTTTGTTAGATTTGGAAGAAACGTTTTTATATTTGGAGAAGATTCAGAAAATCCGATATTAAAATTTTACGCTTCAGAGGTATCTAGCATTATTTTTACAATTTTTGAGGGAAAAGTTTATTCCATTCCATCCGGAAAGTCGCTGGAGTGATTTTTGGCGTTTGCACTGTGCAAAAAAGGGCAGGGTGCGAGCGACAAAAGCCTATTGCACGGTGCAAGAAATTGCACTGTGCATGCGAAGTTTTGCTTTCGCACAGTGCGTGTCGCGGAAGTCACTCCAGCGACTTTCCGGACGGGGCTTGTGGCCTTTTTTGACAACTTTGATTTTTAATTTTGTATTTTTTTTATTTTTTATTTTTAGTTCTCTTCTTTCTCGCTCTCGTCCTCGGCTTGCTGGGAATGGTCTCCGCTGATGATCCCCCCAGAAAAACCTGTGGCAAAGACTTGGTCGAACGTGCGGGTAAACTCTGCCATCTCCATAAGCGTAAGTTAAAAAAATTGTTTTGATTTTTTTTTTTTATTTTAATTATTTTTTTTAGGACTCAGACTCATGGGACTTATTCACGACTGCTGTGAACACGCCTGTACCGACGAGTTCATCAGGGAGACTTACTGCACGCGGCCGCCCAGGCCTCCCGTTGATTAGACGTTTCATATTGAAATCGTTTTATTTGAATAGGAAATAAAAAGTTTTTATTTTTTCTTGAATTGAATTTAAATTTTTTACATTTTTTAGATTTATTTTTGTTTTTTTTTTGTTTTTACTAGGCAAGAAGAAAGAGTTACCATATTGCACAGTGCGAAAAAGTTGTCGCACGGCGATGAGTAAAATTTGCGTTGAACGCCGACTACGCACAGTGCGAAATGAATTGTTTTGAAATGGTTTGAAACTGCACAGTGCGTTTTTCATTCGCACCGTGCCGATTGTTTGTCGCGCAAGGCCACTGCGCGACATCGGCCGCACCGTGCGGAAAAACGTCAAGGCCTTTCGGCTCGTCTAGTTCAAAGAAAATTTTTTGCAGCGTCCGATAAATGAGAGTAATATCTATAAATTATGGAAAACTTTTAATATAGATTATTTAATTTCCAAAACATTAAAAGAAAGATTTATTTTTTTGATTTTTTGGAATAAAAAAGGCAAAAAATTGAAGAACATTTGAACTTTTTTGAAATTTCCAGATAATTTTTCTATTTTTTCTCCTTTTTTTCCTTTTCTTCTAATATTCAAATTTTCCCCAAATTATTTAGAGTATAAAAGCTTCGGATTCATTACAAAATTATCAGTTTCCCTGTTTTGTTTGGTGCTGAGACGTCATGAAATGTGAGTTTACTGGGGTCTGGCTATTTTTTGATATTATACTAGATGGTTCTTAGGTGTGGGACATTTCTGAGTCGTATTTAAGTTGATCTTTTGGTTGTTTTTGGAAAAAAGACTATTAGAATTGGGTACTTCTTTAGTTGTATTGAAAATTGAGAAAATACGTTAATTATTTTTTGACATTTTTGACATTTCTTAGTATGATTTCTACAAATTTTGACGGAGAAATGAGATTTTTCGGATTTTTCGACATTTTTCTTAATTATTTTCAATATTTTTTTTATTTTCAGTACTCTTCTTCCTCGCTCTGTTCCTGGGCTTGCTGGCTTTCGCCGCTGCCGAAGATGCCCGAAAAACTTGTGGCGACAAATTGGTAGCTCGTGTGGCTGAAGTCTGCGGAAGTGGCAAGAGTAAGTTACATTTTTTTGTATTTTCTCAATTTTTCGGTTGTTTTTTTAAATTTCTCCTTTTGAAATATTTATTTTCGATTCTTTTTCTTTTTTGATTTATTTTTTTAAAATTTTCAGGATACAAGCTCATGTCCCCAGGAATCGCCGCGGACTGCTGTGCCAAGGCTTGTACCGACGAAGATATCAAATCAAACCACTGCACGGCGGAGAAATAAGCCGAGAAACAAGTTGGATCCATGACAGTAGAACGTATTTAGAATAAATACGAATTATTTTTATTGTTTCTTGGATTTTCTTTGATTTCCTAATGTTTTTTCTGGAAGATGAAGATATGTTGACTATTTTTGACTATTTTTCGACGGATATTTTAGGGTTTTTAGTCGAGGTTTAATTTTTTGAGTAAAAAATTGCAAAAGAATGCCTTTTTGTCACATTTTTCAATTATAAACCTTGGTTTTCCGCACTGTGCACAAGAACCTCCATTTTGCACTGTGCATTTCACCTTTTCTGATTTTCGCACAGTGCAATTGGAAACGCAAATCAAATCGCACTGTGCGATTGGGTTTGTTTTCCTCCTGCACGGTGCGGTAAAAAAATTGCAGCAAATTGCACAGTGCGACATTTTTTCAAGTTCTTTTTATTGCACTGTGCAATCGGATTTGTAGCGTCGATTTAACATTTCGAAATAGCATTAAACATAAAATAACAATAAAAATCAACACCTAATCGACGTAGCAAGATCTGTTTGAAGTAAGTAAGTCTGTCAAGTCCCGTTTTCAGCCCCAAAACTTTCTCACGCACTGTTTGTCTACGTGATGATGACGTTGCGGGGGGAACAAAACTAACTCAAGAACCGCGATCCCGAATTATTAAAAACAAATTGGGTTAAAAGTTTGCGACCAACGTTTTGATCTGGGCTCTCTGAGAGCTGTGTCTTCTCTTCTTCATCAACAATTTTATAGACCAAAAACTTTTCGAACAAATTTTTTACTAACCTCTGTATAACAAAGCCTTCATATAACGAGCAATTTTAGAGGTCATGAGTCAAATTCAAGTTAGACTGGACCTCCACGCTTGTCCGTCTATAAAGTCGCTAGAGTGATTTCCGCACCGTGCACTGCGAGAAAACAAAAGTTCACGTTGCACTGTGCAATTTCTAGCTTTTTGCACCGTGCAATCGGCTTTTTTTGGCTGTTGCTGACTTTTTTGCACTGTGCACATAGCCGAAATCACTCCAGCGACTTTACAAACGGACTTATAAACGAAGCCTTATATGAAAAATATTTTTTGATCCTTGCGGTATCTTTCGTTATGCAAATCTCCCAACCCACTTACCTCTGCGCTTCCAAAAATCAGAAAAAGTAAAAATTGGGTAAACAGTAGTTAAAATGTAAACAGCAAAAAGGTAATTATCGGTTATTGTTTGCGCACTTTCTGATCGTCCCTCATTTCAATGGGAGTTTGAAAAAAAAGAGAACAGTTATGTCAATCCACCACGCCCCGTTGTTTGCGTGCGCCAGGTTTGTGGCCACGAAGTCGCAATAACATCACTGTACGAAAAATTACGGCGAACACTTTTATTGTGGTAATTTTCAGAAGGGTGGGGTGGGTACGGTAGTCTTAGAGACGGGGTAGAAATTGTTTCGGTTGATTTGTATAATATAGTCATAAATTAGGCAGAACGAATCGCAAAAAACCGAAATGTATTCGTTATAGAAAGGTTTTGTTGTACGGGGGTTCACTTTGTTTCAAATTGACATTTGGAGCGCCTAAAATTTTTTTTTGCTTTATAGGGTTATGTTGTGGGGAGCCACACGTATTTTACAACTTCAAAATCGACGGCGTATTTTACTCCGGCAGGGGCAGTGTCGAAAGTGCAATTTTCTTTTTTTCTTCAGTTTTTGCAACCATTACTATATTTGCCATGCATCAGTTTCACAAAAACTTAAGTCGCGCGAGATATTTAACGACCTTTTATGACGAAAGAGAATGCAGAATGCAACTTGTAGCAGAGGGAAAAGAGATTATAATAATTTTGCCCATTTTTGGTGAAAAAATTGATTTTTTGACTCTTTACTTACTTACCTCATGGAATCATCTTAGTTCCCTTCAAGGTTTGACTGTATATAACCGTTTTCAAATCAAAAGTCTCTATTGTTTCTCTACTAGTCCATCCAGAAAATCGCTGGAGTGATTTTTGGCGTTTGCACTGTGCATAAAAAGTCGGGGTGCGAGCGACAGCCGAAAAAAGCCTATTGCACCGTGCAAAAAGCAAGAAATTGCACAGTGCAAAGAGAACTTTTGTTTTCTCACAGTGCATGTCGCGAAAATCACTCCAGCGACTTTACGGACAGACTAGTACGTTTAGTTGAGCCTTCATAGAACAAACTCGGCTGAAACGAAGTCTCTCTATAACGAAAAATTTCAGAAATTGCAGGATTCAATTTTACGGCAATAACAAGTTTTTTTAAATCCCTTGAAATTCGTTGTACAGAGATTTGACTGTTCGTCACTTGTTACTAGTCCGTTCGCAAAGTCGTTGGAGTGATTTGCACTATGAGAAGAACAAAAGTTTCCTTTTGGCGTTTGCACTGTGCATAAAAAGTCGGGGTGCGAGCGACAGCCGAAAAAAGCCTATTGCACCGTGCAAAAAGCAAGAAATTGCACAGTGCAAAGAGAACTTTTGTTTTCTCACAGTGCATGTCGCGAAAATCACTCCAGCGACTTTACGGACAGACTAGTACGTTTAGTTGAGCCTTCATAGAACAAACTCGGCTGAAACGAAGTCTCTCTATAACGAAAAATTTCAGAAATTGCAGGATTCAATTTTACGGCAATAACAAGTTTTTTTAAATCCCTTGAAATTCGTTGTACAGAGATTTGACTGTTCGTCACTTGTTACTAGTCCGTTCGCAAAGTCGTTGGAGTGATTTGCACTATGAGAAGAACAAAAGTTTCCTTTTGGCGTTTGCACTGTGCAGAGTGCGAGCGACAGCCGAAAAAAGCCTATTGCACCGTGCAAAAAGCAAGAAATTGCACAGTGCAAAGAGAACTTTTGTTTTCTCACAGTGCATGTCGCGAAAATCACTCCAGCGACTTTACGGACAGACTAGTACGTTTAGTTGAGCCTTCATAGAACAAACTCGGCTGAAACGAAGTCTCTCTATAACGAAAAATTTCAGAAATTGCAGGATTCAATTTTACGGCAATAACAAGTTTTTTTAAATCCCTTGAAATTCGTTGTACAGAGATTTGACTGTTCGTCACTTGTTACTAGTCCGTTCGCAAAGTCGTTGGAGTGATTTGCACTATGAGAAGAACAAAAGTTTCCTTTTGGCGTTTGCACTGTGCAGAGTGCGAACGTCAGCCAAAAAAAGCCGATTGCACGGTGCAAAAAGCAAGAAATTGCACAGTGCAAAGGGAACTTTTGTTTTCTCACAGTGCATGTCGCCGAAATCACTCCAGCGACTTTACAGACGGTTTGTTTGAAACGCGCAAACAAAAATTTTTGAAGATTTTTGAAAATTTTGATTTGCCTTTTTACCCATTCAATAATTCCGCGTTTCTTCGGTTTGTCACATTATGATATTGAGTTATGTTAGCCTCCGTATTCCTATTCATATCGTTTTTCAGGCTTCTTCCGCTATTTGGCCCGGCTTGAAACAATTTTGCACACGGGTATTGTTGTTTTTCTACCTTTTTTCACTTTCTGCAAAAGGAGCGACCGTCTCGAGGATCTACGCAAACTGCTCGTTCTCACAAAAGCCAGCTCCTTTTTTGTTCAGTTCTGGAAACACTTTCGAGCTCTGCTGTTAACACTGGAGAAATTGTAAGTTATTTTTGTTTAAAAGAGTGACATTTGGCGTATTTTACAATTACACCGTGAAACTGATGTTTGAGAAACAAACTTTTGATTACTTTCCAAACTCATTAGGTTATAGGCTGACTGCAATAGGATGGTTAATAAAAAAAATTGAAAGACAAAAGTTGTGAATGTACGAGCAGTGCTCTAAAAACGCAAGCCCAGTGCAGCTACATTTGAATCTCAGTTTTACGGCTTGAAAGACAAAATGTCACAAAATTTTGTGTCTTCCCACGCCCTTTAAACAAAGTGGAAATAATTTAGATCCGCTGAGGATGTATTTTGCAGCCTATTTGACTATTCTGAACTCTTCCCAATTCCAGTTTAGGGTAAGGAGCAGAAAAAATTCCGTGACATTTCGTCCTCCAAGCCGTAAAAGCGAGATTCAACAGTAGCTGTAATACCACCATCATTTTGTTCTGCTGTTATTGGTACAATAGGTAAAGTATTTTTTTAGACATTTCGTTTTTTAAGCCGTAAAAACCCTGATTTGAAGTAGTTGTACTGAACCCTTAAGGCGTTTGGAATTAATCGCTCCTTGTATGCACGTTTTGTTGTACCGACCGGGGTTCGCAGTGCAGACCGTCCTACTGTAGACACATCTTTGCTTCTGTACAGCTATTTTCTGCTTTTTCGAGATACAATGGTCATTGCTCATACTAAAAATACACTCATCCAGCCATCTATACAGAATCATTTTCCCCCCAACATAATCCTTGGCCTTGCCCTCCGTTAAAGACCCGTTGCAGGGTCTTAGACGCCGAGAGGCTGATGGGTAAAATACCGGGCAAACAAACCCCCCAATTCCACGGAAAGGAGACTGTTCCACAAACACCCGCACCTGTGACTTTGCGCGCTTCTTAATGACGCGTGTTATTGCGTAATAATTTGCGACTACGTCTTCATTACTCTTGCAGTTAAGATGCGCCCTCTGACCGTGCTGTTCCTCGTCTGTTTGGGCGCATCGCGGCGACAGTACTTTGCGGTGGAGACGAGCCCCGTGAACAGCCCCAGTTTCTTGACGCCGGAGGACTTTCGGAACGCGGAGAATGTGGATACAAGTAAGCCGATGAAGGTCATTCTGAATGATCAACACTTTCATCGAAAGGTAAGTGAATTTTACTTGTTTTGAGCACTGAATATTTGCATATTCCTAAGCAAATTATAGTTAAGCCTGTTTGTGTAAAGGTTACATTGTAGCTCCAATTAACGTGCCCTTTAAAGAAGCAAAATGTCCAAAAAGTTTTCTTCGTCTACTGTATATATAACAACGGAAAAAAATAATGGCGACATTCTACATGCTCACTAATAATTATTGTACTGTTGGCGACTCTAGCGCCTTTGTTTTTGCTGCAGGACATACAAAAACTTTTTTGACATTTCGTTTCGCACGCCGTAAAACGCGCAATTCAAAAGTAGCTGTTCGGGCCCTTCAAATATGTTTTAAAACAATTTCAAAAATTTTTTGCTCGGTTTTTGTAGCCCCGTTTTTCTACCGAAAGGATTCAACGAGTTTTTTTTTTCAAAAAACGCCACAGATTTCATCGGAAAACTGTAAAAATATTTTCAAAAAAAAAACAATTTTTTGATGAAAAATACAAAAAGTTAGAGCAGAAACATTCTTTCTTGTGTTTGCCTCTCCTCACTTTCCGTACTCTCTCGCAAAGAGATTTTTTATTTTACAACCCCCATTTCCCAAATTTCAGCGAGTCCGTCGAGGTTCTGTTGTCTCTTTTGAGACCGACAAATGGCCCAACGGAAGAGTACCCTACGTCCTCTCCAGTCAATACAGTAAGTCGGATAGCGAATAATAAAGAGAGTCGCGCTTCTTTCATCTTTTCACAAACTCTTCAGCACAACAACAGCGGGCAGTTTTGGCCAGATCAATGGCCGCGTATTCGGCCAAAACTTGCATTAGATTCGTGCCGAAGGAAAGCCGAGACAAGGATTACATTGTCATCCAGAAGTTGGATGGGTGAGTTTTTCAAGGGCGGAAAAGTTTTTTTAAGGATTTTTCTTTTGAACGTTAAAAAAAATTGTGCCAGAACAGCTACTTTTGAATTACGGCGTGGAAACGAAATGTCAAAAAAGTTTCTTCGTCTATTGTACCAATAACAACGGAAAAAATAATGGTGACATTCTACATGCTTACTAATAATTATTTTACTATTTGCAACTCTGCCGCGTTTGTTTTCGCTGCAGGACATAAAAAAACCTTTTTGACATTTCGTTTCACATGCCGTAAAACGCGCAATTCAAAAGTAGATGTTCTGGCCCTTTAACAAAAATATTTTTGAATGAAATGATTTTCGAGAATTTTTGAGGGAAAACAAAATTTTTGAAAAAATGGATAAAAAATTGTTTTTTATTACGGAAAAAAGTTGACTCCGCGTTAACGACAGTTTGGGTCAACACAAAATTGATCGATACGCGGGAGGAGACTTAAAACACATTGTAGAGGTGCAAACGAGACTTGGCGAAGCCGTTGGAAGCTTTGGCGACGCTCCGGGAGGCTTGGAGAAGACTTACAACATGATCATTTTTAAATTTTAGCTATATGTAGCTTTAGCTATATGTAGCTGAGCTTGGATTTATTGACTCTGACCCACTGTAGCACAGAAAAGGCAAAAAGATTCTCTAAAAATCTAGAATCCCTCAGTTTTTTTATGTATTATTGATGTAGCATACCTTAAAATACGTCCTAAGCTATATTAGATCCCGATATATCTTTTTACTTCTACGGATTATGCCTTCGCCAAGTCTCTGCCATACAAACAACGACCAATCAAAGCGATTTCATAAAAAAAGCTATTTTTAAAATACGTTCTCAAAAAAATGGCAAAGTAATTAATCCAAGTTATTCTGACCAAAAATACTGCAAACAATTTGCAGTTGTTACGCGGACTTTGCCCGTGTCGGTGGGCGACAACAAGTTTCATTGGCCGATGAATGCATCGATTACGCAACCATTATTCACGAATTAATGCATGTTATTGGATTCATTCATGAACATCAAAGAGACGATCGGGATCAGTTTGTCAAAATTATTTGGAAAAATGTCATTGATGGTAAGTATAATACCAAAAATTGATTTAATTTTCAATTGTTTTCAGTCCCATACTCATCTCTTTAGTTTTTAAACAGTATTTTACATTTCAAAAAAAATTTTTTTGCACTGTGCAGAATTGATTTATGTATTTTCACCGCACAGTGCATTAGAATTCATTCAAAAGTAAAGGTCCGCACAGTGCAATCGTCGCGACAAATTTTGACTTTGTTTTGCACTGCGCAGTGAGAAAAAATATGAAATGCACGGTGCAGAAAAAAAATTGGGTTGCACTGTGCAAACAAGAAAAAATTTGATTGCACGGTGCAATTCGAAATTTCTGTTTCTTCGCACTGTGCAGCGGACAAAAAATCGGGAAAGATTCGAGATTTTTTGGACTGTAGAACACGCCTTCTTTGTATAACCGCTTTTTAAATGTAATCTATATTTGAATATTCAAAATTTTTTGCTATGCTTATGAAAATTTTGAAACCTTAAACATGCATATTAATTTTTTAATTTTTTTCTTTTAAAATTTTTTAAATATTCAATTTTTAATTTCAAAATTTGCATATTCAAATTTCAAAGTTTTAAATTTTAGGAGCCAACGCTGATTTCGACAAAATTTCGTCGCAAGGTCTCTCAAACTTTGGCGAGGGCTACGATTACTTCTCCATAATGCATTACGAATCTACGGAAGGCAGTAAAAACGGGAAAAATACGATCGAATCGAAACGACCGGGATTTACGGCACTAATGGGAAAATCGACCGATTTCACCCGAGGCGATCTGAATCGAATAAACAAAGCCTATCAATGCTTTCGAGGGACGAGAAGGCATCGACAACGGATGAATTAGGTATTGGAGACGGCTAGAATACGAACTATTTGTCGAGTTTTCGCCTAAAATAGAGGTATTTAGGAGTAGAGTAGAATTTTTTTTATTTTTTGGCATTTTTCAAATTTTTGTTGTTGTTTTAGTCGTATTTTCCTTACACAATTGATCTCAAATACGAATACGGCCATTGTTTTGATGGATTATTTGTAATTATTTGAATAAAGTTGAGTTTTCTCACAAAAAATCGAAATTTTTCCAAGAAAAAATCAAAAATTTTCTCAAAAAATCAAAATTTTTTCTTCAAAAAGCGAAAAAAATCCCAAAAATTTTTAATTTTCCAAAAAACTTTTCGACCGGTCGATTATGCGCCTTCTTGTGAATTTAATCTTGTTCTTTTCTCTACTACAATATACGTGTTCGACGGAGGAGGATGCGCCTTGCGATCGAATTACTTGCACCGCCAAATGTAATGAGGAATGTGGGAAACAAGGGAAGTATTGCCTTGGATTCGCATGTAATTTGAAGAAAAATCGGAGCCGATATTTCTGCGAAATCTCTTGTTTTGATAAAGTTATTGTCGAATAAACATTTTAGAGGTAATTTCCAAACATTTTCCGAATTTTTAAAATACGAAGCACTTAATTATTTTTTTATTTCTTTTGGTTTTGTGATATGTTCACATTGAAAAACAGAGTTCTAGACAAAAATATGAGATAAATTTTCAGCGAAAATGTTTAAACTGTGAGGCTCAGATTTTATTTGAATTTTGCACATACGTCCGGCCTAGATCACATACTAGTCCGTCCGGAAAGCCGCTGGAGTGATTTTTGGCGTTTGCACTGTGCAAAAGAAGTCAGGGTGCAATAGACAGCCGAAAAAAGCTTATTGCACCGTGCAAAAAGCAAGAAATTGCACAGTGCCCACTTTACGTACTCTCTCGGCCGCAAAGTTTGTGGAAGTTCTTGGCTGCCCCTGGCGCGAGCTAAAACTTTTACGAATTGATTTCCGTGGCATGCCCCACGTTTGTGCTGACGAAAATTTGAGGGCCGCACTTAGAAGCCTTCCCTTGTAAGGTAATGTTATCACAATTCAAATTTTTTCAAAAAAATAAATTCGAAAAATGGCAAAAGCTAATTTTTGTAATAGGCCGTCCGGAAAGTTTTTCGCGACATGCACTGTGCAAAAAAGATCAGGATGCAAGCAATATCCTATAAAGCCTATTGCACCGTGCGAAAAGCAAGAAATTGCACAGTGCAGTGTGAACCTTTGTTTTTGCACAGTGCGTATCGCGGAGATCACTTCAGCTCCTTTGCGGACGGATTTGTATCAATGCCAGAAAGTTTTGGCTCGCGCTTTGCAGGCATGGCTAAGAAATTCAACAATGTTTGCCGCCGAGAGAGTGAGCAAAATGCGGAGAGTGGTGAGAGAGAAATACACTTCTTGGCCATACCTTTGCCAGTGTCGTGCAAAAAAAAATTATTTTTTTTGTAGAGACAATAGCACTCTACAGTAGAAATCGGCGTAAAACTTTACATGTCCAAATTTGCAAAAAAATGTTATATTTTTTCAATTTTTGGACTACAAATCTTGGTTGTCTCTGCAAAGAATAAAGTAGTGCAAAAGGGGCCTATGCGCCCTTTTTGCCCATCCGAGGGAGCTTACTGTATCATGTGTATTGTAAATTAAAAAAGAATGTGTTACTGAAATGGTATATGACCCAAATTTATTTTTGTGTGTGCCATGGAAAACATTAATCGAAATGCTTGCCAAATTTCATCAATAGTCTACCTGTTTTGTAACACGTATGTATTTTACACTTCCTATTCTCTTTCTTGCTCCTGCACTGAAAGTCCATTCCAAAGTATTATATATAATCAAAAAGATTTTTGAAAAAAACAAAGCAACGACATTTTGAGAAAGAAAGGGAAAGGAAGCAGATGTTCTGGAACATCAAATAATGGCGATAACTCTCTTTTGCGGCTACTTTCTTTGGAAAAAAAAGAATTTCAGACTTTTGGTATTCTTTGATCTAAAATTTCAAAATGTATAATGTGTTAGGTAAGACGGTGTGGATGATCGGTTTTTTCGAAGCAAAATATACCTTTAGATTAATTTTGGTTTTGTACACGATGTAAATGCGCCATTTCTCCAGTCCTGGAAATTTTAGCTCCGTCGTGACATCCAGCGACTGAGAGAGCACACAAAATGAGGAGAGCCGGGCAGACGAAAACCATTTTTAGGCATTTTTAGTTTGCGCTTTGCAGAAACGACCGAAATTTTGTTGTCAAAATTTGAAAAAATATGACGCTCTTTTGTGAATTTTGGCATTTAAGATTTTATGCATATTTCTACCGTAGGTAATTTTTCTACAAAAAAATTCCTTTTTCCGCATAAAATTCGCAAAGATAAAGCCAAAAAGCATACATTTTTTTCTCACCGTCTCCGCGTTTCCCGTACTCTATCATGTTTGACCTAAAGTTTTAAAGGGCCATAACAGCTACTTTTGAATTGCGAGTTTTACGGCGTGTGAAACGAAATGTCAAAAAGGTTTTTTTTATGTCCTGCAGCGAAAACAAAGGCGACAGAGTTGCAAACAGTAAAATAATTATTAGTAAGCATGTAGAATGTCATTATTATTTTTTTTCCGTTGTTATTGGTACAATGGACGAAGAAACGTTTTGGTCATTTTGTTCCCACTCATTAAAAAGCACAATTTAAAAGTAGTTGTTTTGGCCCTTTAAAAGCCGGATAAAAAATAGCAAAGCGAAGAGCTCTGACAAACGCCTAATTAAGGGCATTGCAATTGTGAAAACTTTTCAGTACTAGCCGTTCAGAATTTTCTCCAAAAGTTTCCCAGAGAATCCCCCATTCCTCACTCTTTAAAGGGACAGTCAACTGGATGACTTTCCTTTTCGATTTGACGTGCAGTACAGCTACTTTTGAATCGCGCTTTTTACGGCGCAGAAACGAAATGTCCAAAAGGCTTCGTTGCATACTGTACCAATAACAACGGAAAAAAATAATAGTGACATTCTACATGCTTACTAATAATTATTTTACTGTTTGCAACTCTGTCGCCTTTGTTTTCGCTGCAGGACATAAATTTTTTTTTGACATTTCGTTTTGCACGCCGTAAAAAGCGCAATTCAAAAGTAGTTGTTCTGGCCCTTTAAATGGTTTCCGAAGAGGGTATGCAAAAATGGCTATGCCATAGAAAATATCATTACATATAAATAGATTTGTTCCGAGCTTTGGCCGAAATTTCTAGGTCACATTTTCGGATTTATTAAATCCAAAAAATATTAAAATTTCCCAGTAAGTCCCGCACATTTCCGTTCCTGAAAATCTTTATCCCATATTCTTTTTTTATGATTTTCAGATGGCCTCCGAATGTGGAGAGAGCGCAAAAAATAAAGAGAGCAACAGAGAAAAAAGCGTGACATTTGATCGGGAAGGTCTTGGTATGCAAATCAAATTAATCCCCGTTGAGTGCAAAAATTAGTGGGATAAGATGGGCGGAAGATTCGCTTTGATCAGACTTCCGTTACAAGGGGTTTCTTCCGTCCTCTTCAAGGGCATTTTTTACAATTTCTCGGTTGGAGATGACATAAAAAATCGTATTTTGAGAAGAATACCTTTTGGGCTTTTCTTGAAATGTAACGCGAATTTAGAATATACAAGTTGCAAAGACGTTTGAAGACTTTTTAAATCGCACTGTGCAGAAAATATCGAGATTTTCATCCAAAAAATTTTCAAAAATGTATTCTTTTTTGGATTTTCGGTTTAAAAACTTTAGACACAATTACTTATCAGTTGCGAAATGTTCATGCCAACAATTATTTTTTTCTTAACAAAATCCTTGGTGTTATAGGCAAAAAACGTCTTTTTGTCTCCCCACTCTCATCATTTCTAGTGCTCTCTCGGAAAAAGGTTGTTGAATATCTCCTTTTCCGCTGAAATTTTCGAACTGTCTTTTTCAAGCATTGATTTATAGCCTATTTAACGCAAGTATGCAAAATTTGAAGAAAATAAAAACGTTATGTTATACTTGGTATACCCGTTCGACTAATCTCAAATTTCATGTCTGAAACGAAAATTGCATTCGTATTATAGGCTAAAAGTATTCTATACGTATTTTACACGAATTTTCAGAAAATTTTACTTTGAAATTTCGTTTTCCAATCATTTGTGACATTTCGTCAACAATATTTCTTTGATTTTTTCTTCAAAAATGTTTACCATTTTTGCTGTTTTCCTAGCTTTTCGGCCGTCATCGACTGTAAAAGGCATTTATTCGTGCCGTCGGCGAAAATTTCCGCTTATTTCACCATCTGTCTGCTTTGATTTATACTTTTACCTTCATTTTGCAAAATTTTCTCGAATTTTTTGTTTTTCTCACATTCTTCAATACTTTTGGGTGTTTTGTATGATCTCCTCAAATTCTTTACCTCCTAGACAATCTATTCCACCCCGATCCCTCATAAAACTCGATCATTTACAGCCGATATTATCCTTTCCCATTATTCTTGCCAACTGACCCAAATCTTTCATAAATTATAATATTTACGGGCCAGGATTAGGTCCACAACCCCGTTTATGTAATAATAACGTCCGCCGGAGCATTGTCTAATCCATTAGTCACGAATGAGTGACAGTTTTTATATCTAATTTGATTATATTATACTAGGTAATGTGGGCAATTTTTATGCGTTCCTCTCTGTTTTCTCTGCAGATTCGGGTTTCATCGATTATGTGGCTGTCAATAGACTTGTCTGTTGCTATAAGAGGGGGTTGAGTAAGATTTCTTCGGGCTATTTATGAGTTCAGAGTAATTTGATTTAATCTGCCGAGGTAATGAGCGTGCAGTCGAAGATAATGGAAGAGATTTTACTGTCTAGAAGCGGATTTGGAGTCAGTTTTGAATGGAAGTGGGTTTAACTTGAAGATTTTGTGAAAATTATATTGTCCTGGGCTAGTGTTATATAATTTTTGGATAAAGAATGCAATTTTTGTTGAATTACTGAGCGTGATGATGTCAGAAATGATATTTATAATACCGTGAAAGATACCCTTAGTATTTTTACCGTATTTTACCAGAAATTTTGATTTTCATACCTAAAGTAATATGAGAACAAATCAATGTGGCAGTTTTCTTTAGCTTTTAGGGTGAAGGGCTTGTAAATTGGATACCGATGCTATTTCTGATTTTACCTTTGACGAAATCACTCAAAAGTTTTTGATTATTAGCTGAAGTATCCATATTTACCTAAAATAATATCCGGAGATGGAAATTTTTCTAAATTTTGATGCACAGATTTTTACATGACCCGTTTCTGAGCTGTGGATTCTATTTGATAGACTTTTGATCCATCTAACTATGTAAGGTTTGCTTGGCGAGCATTAATCTGCATGATTTTGCCTAAAGTAATATTGCGAATTTTTATTCCCCTTTTTTCTGGGTTTGCAAGCCTTTCAATAGAACTTACCGGAGATCCTGACTCCGTTTATGGCTTCTGCTAGTCATATGACTCTCAAATGTGCCTTGGTTTCCCTAAATTGCCTAGTTTTACCTAAAGTAATGTCCCATTTTGCAGATTTTTCCAAATTTCTCCAAACTCCTGACCTCCCGACCTTCCTTGTGACCTTTGTTGGCCATAACATTCCCGAGTTCACCTATTACGATCCCCATTTTCTCCTCATTCCTTCCGCGCGACCGCTTCTCGACACTTTGAAATATGTCCTTGCCCCCTCGCCGTTTCCCCACCCCACCTCAATCCGATCGCCAAAAAACGACGCCCAAGAAAAGGGACGCGCACTCCGGTACCCCACCGAGGAAATATGAGTGGACCCTAAACAAGAGCAACGATCCATGGGACATCTCTTGCTTTTCGCACAATTTTCGGGGTACCCCAGGCGATTTTTTTCAATTTTTTTGTTGTATAAGGTTACAGACGTACTGCTTAGTTGTTGAGTTTGGTAAAATTCAAAATTGTATTAAATCCCCTATATTGCATTTATCTTTATTTATTTTTTGAATGTTTTTTTGACTAATTTACCCTTAAATTACCTAAAGTAATGTTTTTTTGCAAAAAATCCCCAATTTTTTCCGGGGCTTTCCAAAAGTCATATTCAGCTCGATTCTGTTCTCTGTCATCTATTTATACCTCAACTTCCATTCATTTTGATTTGATCTCCAGCTGCCAAAATTTGCATTTTCCCTCCGTTTTCCCATTGAAAAACATAACAAAGATCGATTGTCAGATCAAATTTTTTGAATACTGACGATTTTTCGCCCTTCCTGGATCCCATTCTCCCTGATTTTACCTTGAGATTGCACAGATTACCTCGAGTCACACTCTCCCATTTAGATTGCATATGTTTACAAAAACTGATATCCCCCGATTACATTGGCGATCTTGATACGCATTTTGAAGCGTAAGAGGGAGAATGTGGTGCAATGAGAGCTGTGAAGGTGGTTGGACGCCATTTGGGTTGATTTATATGGGAAGAATGAGGTTTGGATGTTGCTTTAGGTAGTGTAATGTAATTTTTTTGATATTTTGAAGTGTTTGATTTATTGGTGGGTCTCTAATGGATTAATACTGAAATTATAGGGTCTGTGGACCTTTTAGTTCAAAAAGAAAGAAACAATCAAAGAGATTTTGATATTGTTCATGACTTCAGATACAAATTTTTATTTTGGGCATTTTGGCATCTAAAATTTAAAAAATTTTCCAGGTCATCATTCGATATAACGAACGGAGGCATAAAAAGTAATTTTTCCTGCTTTTCGAACAGGCTATCACTTCCGTGGCGGGCCTGTCACATTTCGAGCGACAGGTGCGCATGTCATTAAATTTTAGTGTTATTGGAGAAATGTCGCGCTAGATGGAGTTTATTTAAATTTGAAATAGAGAATTAGGAAATTTGGGATCTAATTGTGTAATAACTTTTGGAATAAAACTTTTTATTAGAAAGTGGTGGTTAAATTTTGTTGTTTTAGCCATATTTTTGATGATTATTGAGACAAAAGTTTATTTTTCAAGTGTTATTTCGGCATGGGTTTTATCTTAGAGCTGTAATAATGCGTCTGACGCCTAAAGGAGTGCATTTTTCCTTTATTTTTCCGTGTTGGGACCCGAAAATATTGTTTTATGCAACTTTTCTCATAATTTTGAGAAACTTTTGATTTTTTTTCTAAATTTTTGTTATAAATTTTAATTTCCGGATGTAATAAGGTAGCATTCTCTTTATAAACTAGCAAACTGTTGATATCCATCTAAAAAGTGATTTAGTTCTTCCATTTGAGAGCCTGAAATACGATCCGCACCATTAATCTGATCGCAAATCGTATTTATGTAGATTTCCACTCATGTCTTTGTTTATTTTTCCTATTCCAATGTTTGGTTTATTAATTTTTGACCCGATAAACTATTTGGCCGCAGTTTAATGGCCCAAAAATGAATTACGCAACGGCCGGTTTGCGTCGCACTGTGCGATTTACGACAAAAAAAAGTTGAAGAGAAATGGAGTTTATGAGGGCTGAGCGAGTCAAATCAGACTCGTTGAAGGACGAATTAGGTTGTAAAGAGGTTTTATGTATAACGAACGGGCCTTAGTGAAGCGAATTTGGGGTTTTTGGACATTAATTTAGGTGGTTTTGGAGGAAATTTTTGATTTTCGAAGTAGTATAGAAGTTTAGGATTTGTGCCCGGTTAGAAAGTAGTTTATTATGACTTGTTATGTCGTATGAGCCTCAAAAATCCCACATGGAGGTCAAAAATCTGGTTTCGACACATTGTTTTAGGAGATTTTTGGTATAAAATTGAAAATTTCAGGTGAAAATGGTGCTATAGTTTTATATCGTCCGAGTATTGCCTTAAAATTTCCGAACATATTTTTTTCTTTGTTTTGGCGAAGTTTTGACTGTGATAATTTTACTTTTTGACCTTATTTGCGTTGTGTTGGCACCTTTCTTATCTATGTCCAAAAGTAGATTTTTTTGTAAAATATTTGATTTTTTTTTTGATTTCGAGTATGGATTATGACTTTTTACGTCGTCTGCATGCTTAATTGACATTTATTTTCAGCGTTTATTGTTTGTACATACGTATTTTTGTATCTATCATATCAGGCGTAGGTCCTTGAAAAAACCCCACTTCATGGTATGGATTCCGGTGTTTGTAAGTTGAATTTTATTTTAATGGAGTCTTAGTGATTTATTTGCCCTATTTTGGCGATTTTCAAAAGAGTTTACGATTAAGATGGCATTAATTTACTTTATTTTAGCCTCAGGTTATCATTCCCTGGACCGAAAAACAATGATGGTCCCTTCCTCGTCGACCGACTACCCCGTCCCGCCGATCAATTACTATCCCCAACAAACACAAATGAATCCAGCCATGGCTATGGAGAATATCCCACCATATCAGCAGGTGCCCCAATATCCAGTGCAATATCCAAATGGGTACCAATATGCAAGTCCCGCGCAGAATAAGCAGAAGAGCCCAGGAAGAAGGCCGAATGCAAGCTATGTCACACCTCAACAACAAATTATTCAACAACAGCAACAGAAAATTGTAAGTTTTTGGATTAGTGGGTAGTGTAATATAAAAGTTGATTTTGGAAGGAGAAGTTGGTGGAAATTAAGATAGAAATTGTCATTTTTGAACTGAAAATGGCATGTCTTTTGACAAAAAACTCAAATTTTTGTTCCAATTTCGACCAAAAAAAACAAATGTCTATAAAATCCCTCATCTGTGACCTGTAACTTTTGTTGTATTGGATAAACAGTAAGGAAATTTTTGTATTGGTATGCTTATAATGTACTGAAACACCAGAGATGAAAAATATTAGCAAAATTAAAAATATAAAAATGTCATAATGACGATTTTTTTGGAAATTTTAAAATTTTGCTGGCTGGTTCGGGGTTTTCAGAGACTTTTGTAAGTGATGAACTCGCAATTGAATATTTGTTATTTTAAAAATTATTTTTTCAGCAACTCGATCAATCCATGGCCATGAATTGCGGTGCAGCCGACCCATTCCGCAACTGGAATTTGGGCACAAATCCCCTTCGAAATTCGCAAGGACCCCCATCAGTACACTCCTTGAGCTCCAATATGTCCAGTTTGTCCATGATGAGCCGAGCAACAAGACTGTCGGCGGTGTCGGTTCGAACGGACATTGATGACAGTCATGTGCAATATCGAGAAAGTGTCATAAACACCGATTCTATGTTGTCTCCTGAGATTTTTGTGCGAAACGTGGAAGGACTGGTACAAAGTCAAATGATGAATGTAAGACTTTGAATATTTTTGGGATTTTTGAAAAAGTTTGTATTGTTGTGGACAAAAAGCTATGAAAAAAAGGAGAAAATGAGGGGTTATTGATGGAATTTGTTTTTTTAAATACGGGATAAAGGGGGTTTGTGCTGTTACTGTAGAATCTCACAAGATTTTATTCAGAAATAGCAAATTTTTTTCCAAAAAAGGTTAAAATATTTTTTTTTTGAATAAATTAGCATCTGGCTGACGCGAAGATGTCATAACAGTTTAATTTTCAGCCCGATCTAGCTAAAGCCGTCTTATATTACCTGGACAAAAGGCAGCATTACGCATACGACGCCCAAAAGCCTCTACAATCTTGTGCGAAACTCTACGATTTTACGGTGAAAACAGTTTATGAACGACATGTAAGTAATATGAATCGTGTTTTTGATGAATATAGATAGTTTTGAGGTGAAATAAATTTTATTTTGGATATTGTTTCAGGAAGATCTGCGCAGATGCCCCGAACTTCACGTTTCGTTATTTGGAATATGGTATTACTTGATGAAAATGCCGGCTATGAAGGATCTAACCGAGAGATTACTCAAGGAAAGCAGTAGAGTTGTAATTGCTATCTTGGTGAACAATTTGAGGCAAGTTTTTAATTTTTTGGGTACCTAAAATTTGATGGATAAGATAATTAGAGTCTCGAATTGAGACGTTTTGCTTAGACATTTTTGGTTTTATGTCATTAGGAAAATTTTGAGATGGCAAAGAGCGTATTTTACAAAACCTTTTTGATAAAAATTTTGGTTTTAATCAGCGGTTGGAGAGGATAACGTAAAAATATTTTTCTTTGGTAAATAAAAGTCGGGTTTGCATTGTAAAATACGTTTAGCATTCTTTTGGAGTTTTAGCGGTTTGCATCATTTTGATTAGCTGCAATAGAATGCCAAAAATGGCGGAAAATTTTATTTTTGAATTTTAAGTACACCCAAAGGCCGGAAATGAGTCTCCATTGCGCAGCGTCTTGTATTTTACATCGAAATATTTTTTATTTAGTGATTTTAGAGCTAATTTATGCTTGGTTACCATGAATAATATAAAATTGTGTCAAAAATTTGAGAAATATTGGCTAGATCACAATGTCAAGTTGTATTTAGGGGTTAGAATGAGTTTTGGACCAACATAAACCATTTTCTTTTTAGACACGATCAACGCCAGAATAAATATTGCCTTCAAATGATCTGCAAAGTCCTGCGCCAACTCTTCAATGTCGACGACCGCAAACCCGTCCTCCGCTTCCTCAACACCCTTTATATCCGAGCATTTGCCAAGGAATGTCGTCGAGACAATGTGTGGAAAACCATAGCTTCGAATCTCCCGAAATACAGCAACCAGCCGGCTGCTATTGAAGCCCTGAGGCTGATTTTCAAAACACCGTCCAGAGGGGAGGAACGAATCAGATTAATGGTGAGTATTAGTTGTTGGGAAACAGTTTGGGGACTTAAAAAATTAGGTGTTTGGTTTGGCCCACAATTTTGTGTTTGGGAAGTTTTGAATCTCAAATCTCCCGCCAAAATTGGCAAAGTGTTGGCATTAAAAATTGATGTGCTGTAATATAGAGGTAATGTAATATATGGATGGTTTTTATATTGAAAGTCACGTGTTTGTTGTCCAATTTTATCTATTTTTTGAGATTTGCCTAGTGTAATATAAAAATTTAAATTTTTGGTAAATTTGATATCTAAAATAATATTATTGAGCTTAAAATTGATGTAGCTAAAGGGATAAGAGCTTACTGGATGACATAAAGCCTAAATATCATATTTTTTAGAAAGAATTTGTCCATTTCGGAGGTCTCGAACTTCTCCTTCAATGTGTCCGACCCGGAAAATACGAAGCCACCCTCTACTCGAGCTGCTGTTTTATCCTCGATTTGGTCAATGACAACGCCATAGCCAAGCTGTTTGTCAAATTCGGCGGTGTTATTTTGGTGGGTCATCATCTTGATCATGAATCGCCGCCATTGGTGCGAAGAGTGGCGCGAATTTTGAGAGATACCTCGAGTGATGACGCCATGGAGCAACAAGACCGATCACAGCTGGAGAGTGTGATCTTCAAGGCTATTTCGAACCTAAGATTACCGGATAAAGTGTGTGTGGAACATGTGAGCGGCTTTCTTTGCAATGTCGCCAGGATCAGCTGGGTTAAGGTAATTTTTTGGATTTTTTGGGGGAATTTTGGGGTTTTTAGAAGGGAAATAGTTTATCGATAGGAAAAGATATATATGAAGTGTTTTTAGGAGCATTTTTATTACCTTTTGGGGTAAAATACAAACTGAAAAAGATCAAATTGATATTTTTATCATGATTTTTCTGATTTTAGAGGATTTTTTTGGTTTTTTAAAAGGGAAAAAGTTGATGGATACTAAAGACGATTATTCGAGCTGTCTCTACACGTATTTTAAAATGACGTTTTAGGTAAAATACGTACAAACGTATAATTTTTAGGGAATTTTGGGGATTTTGAAGTGAAAATTTTTTATCAATTAAGAAAATAACTGCGTTTACGTATTTTAAACTTTGTTTTCGGGTAAATTATTTTTGGTTGAAGCAAAAAAATCGATTTTTGATTTTTTTATGTTAGTCATGATTTAACCAACGATTTTCAGGTCTATCTATGGGCCAGAAACGCCATCCGTGACCTCCTCCACACGTTGGACATTGAACTTAATCCCCAGTTTCCTCCGAAAGATCAAGAAGCCGAAACCACCCGTCTGGAGACCATAGATAATATATTAGTGGCCACTCACTCCCTCATGAACTGCCCAATCAACAGAAACGACGAGAGCAGCGGCATCATAAGGGCAGAAGATGAGTCGTTGAATCGAAAAAACGTGGCCCGATATTTGTTCGCGGAGAACGAAGAGCGGTTTTGGAATTTGGTCAAGGAATTGGCAAAACGCTGCGAAATGGCCGCACAGAATGTGGAATGGAAAAATGAAGACATTGAAATTCAAAGGCATATCATCATTGTGAGTTTTTACACCGATTTTTTAACGGAAATCGAATTTTTAGTTTTGGCGGGAAATTTGAAATTCAATTTTTTGTAGATTTTGGGTAAAATACTAACTCCAGAGGAGATGATAGGTTGATTTTTTCATAATATGTGATTTTTGTTGATTTCTGGACGGAAATTTGAGAAAATCTCGGGAAATTGCTAATTTTGGATTTTTGGTCACCCCTTGACATAATTTTTAACTTTTTTGCTAAAAAGTGGAAGAACAGGTCACAAACGGCCCAGACTTGGAGTTTACACCCTAAATACGATTTGTTTCAGCTGCAAACCCACTTTCTCAACTTTTTCCGCGACCATTTCGTCTATTACTCCCGCCCATTGAATGCGGAAGGCCTAACAGTCATCAAAGTCCTGATCGATGTCCTCCATTCCACATATTCTCAACACCTTACCACCCAAAATCGAGATGAGACCAAAATGATTCCGGCTGAAATTAGCCGAAAACGAGAGCGATTAATCCGACTGGAGCGGCTGGCCGAACGCACAGTGCAGTTCTTCGCTCAAGTCGTCGAAGTCCACCAAACCCTCATCCCAACCCTAAATCGTCACTCGGACGACTTGAAGGACGTCCTCGGCAAAGTAACGAATCTCGCCCCCGAGAAATTTCTCCAACCCCTCAGGGCACATCTCCAAAAACATGAAGATCGAGAACAGGATTACGATTATATTGAATTCGATAAACCACGGCTATTGTAGTGGACTTGTTAATTATTGTAGAAAGTCACTTAGGCCATATTTGAATGGAACTGCAGAGCTTTTAGCGATTATTTTATATTCACCATGATCAGGATTGTAAATATGCGGGTAATATGTTGTATGTTTTGTAATAAACCAAATCATTTTTGTGGAAATGAGTGAGAAATTTGATCTCGAGCACTTGATGGCACTATAGTTTTAAATTCAATTCCGCAGTCTGCGGAAATTAAGTTTGTAAGCTGCGCCCATGCTTGGAGTGAGTACGGGCGGCTAAAGTCCAAATTATAATTTCACTAATCTCTCTGTGCCTCTGTAGACAATGTTGAAACCAAATCGATCAAGGATCGACCAAGAAACAGGCGATAAAACAAGAGAAACACTTGACCCAACTCGGAGAAGACTGTTCAGCACGATTCTCTTTATTTTCTTTTTGATGTAAATGTAACAACGGGAAAACGACAACAACAGGGCAGTGGAGATACAAATACAACCTAGGGTTTAAAGCTTCAGACCTGAGAACAACAATATAGCACAAACTGCGGCAAGAGCGCTTGAGATTTTTGAGTAACTACTGGATAATACAAGATTGAAACAGTTTCAGCGTTTGGATATTGCTACAAAAAGTTTTAGGTATTTTCAGGAATAATTGGGAAGATTGAGACCAAATAGTTTGATATAACTACGAATTAAAAAAAAATTTGTTACCTAAAATCCAATAAATTTTGTTAAATTTTTAGCTTTCCATTGGAAATACAGATCGAAAATACCCGAACAGACAAATTAAAGCAGGAAATACAAAACTTCACAGCAGTTTCGGTGAAAAATTTAAGTTTTTACTTCTTTTTTCGAATTTTAGGTAACAAACCCGCTAAAAGTTGGATAACAATGAGATTACCGTTAAAGCTGTGAGGATCCTTCTTCGTCGACATTGACTCTTGGCTGTAGAACTGGCTTCGGCACCTCGGCTGCGGATTTCTTCGGATTTCCGACCTTGGCGAGGACTTGAAGGCTTTTGATGCATTCCTGGCCTAAAACAAGGTCTCGGCAGTCTCGGATCTTCGCCATTTCGATTGCTCCACTTTCTGCAATCCATAATCGGACCTGCGGCGACTTGGGGAAGCTCATCTTGGCGTAAATTGTTCCCGAGATCTCCGGTTCGTAATGAACATTCACCGAGCAAGGAGGTGTCCAAAAATTGATCAGGTACCCTCGAAATCTGCCGTCCGTCCGATGGCTGAGTCCATAGCTCCTGATCTTGGATCGGGGTTCTATTTTCTGCAGGTCGGCGAGGACGGAGTGAAATCGTCGGATTTGTTCGCGAAATGGTCCATCAACTGTCAAGACAAGACGAGATTGGTTAATTATGAGATGGCCGTTGCGCCAGGCCAGCTTTCCAGGCTGCTGCGGGACGTGCTGGTAGTCGGGGAACTTTTGCAGAGCGACGAGATCAATTTTGGGATGAATATTGGCGTAGGCCGTCAGCAGATAACCCATGTTACCTAAAATAATATAAATTTAGGTCGAAAAATTGGGGAATCTCGAAAGTTTCGCTGCAGATTCAAAGATGATGATGTAAAATTGCGAAATAAACCCTGTAGATTGTAATAAGTAAGAAAAGGAGCGCAAAAACATGGAATATAAAGGGAATCAACGAAAACGCCTCAAAACGGAGGGGTTTCGAAAGGCAAAAAGTGCAAGGGACCAAGGTTAAAAACAGTCGGAGGCAATTTCGAAACAAAGCCTAAGAAAAGGAGACGGCTCTTTGTGCCACCAACAGATCAGAAAATTTGCGGGAAATTTGGGGGATTTTTGATGAAAAAACTAAAATTTTTGGCAATTTCGCTATTTTATGGCAAAGAGTTTGCGTAAAAATAAGAAAAATTAAATTTTTAGCCTTTTCAAATCCTAAAATTTGTAAAATACAGTAATCCAGGGGAAAATTTGATAAAAAAATTTAAAAAAATTAAAAATTTTCAAAATGAGATAAAAAATAAAAATAAAAGTATCGTTGTTTCTCAAGAAGAACAACAGATCAAGACGAAGATAATTATACGCGGTTTCGCGGCCAAAAAATCGGTCGAATGCCTTTTTTCGCCCTTTTATACCAACCAATTAGACTCCGCCCACTTTTCGAATCAAAACAAAATTGCCGAGTCGGCTCATGAAATTAGAGGATTTGAGGAAGAAATAAATAGAATTAGGGTAAAAATAGATAATGGGCGTATTTTACAACGTTTTTTATTTTGAAATTTTTTTAAAAGTTGGGCAACATTTTTTTACAGTTACCGTCGAAAACAAAAAATTTTAGAGATTTTTAGCGTCTTCGTAACATGCTTCGATTATGAACGGTCCTATCGGCCTCTCCCGAGTTTGGCATTCGATTTTCTTCTTTTATGGCCTTTAATGACTCAAAAGTTATTTTCCATTTATTTATAATACAAAAGAAGGTCGGTCGCAGGAGACAAAGTGGGGCTATGGCAAGAAATGGATGGGATGAATCCGTAATTGAATTGCGTCTCTGCGGGCGCCAAATAGATGTTCTGAAGAGGCATTAAAACAAACGAGCTTACCCCAGATTTGAACTTCAAGTGGTTTATTCAAATTTTCGGAGAGTATGCCATTAAAAAATCATTGGTGTATTTTGAATTTATTTTTGGCGTTTTTTTACATGTCGGGTTGCAAGGACGAGATTCAATATTTCAGAGAGAAATATAGTTGTATAAAACGATAGTAAGGCAGTAAAAAACGACCGATTGGCTTTATTATTGCGAAATAACCCATAAAAATGGGTACATAGCGGCCTTCAGTCCGAAGCGCATACATACATTGACACGAGCTCTGTTCAACGCGCGCGTATTTTGCAAACCAAACTAACGAAAAACCATTCCGAAAAAAAGATAGACATATGTGCTCAACGATGACCATCGAGCGTTCCAAAATTTCTCTTATCAGCCACTGAGAATTCAGAGCCGAAACACGAGCTAACCTCAAACTTGGGTTAATAAACCGACGATTTTCCCTTCCACATGGTTTATATAAGACTCACTTGTCTTCGTTCAACTGGGAAACAGCCTTTTTGTGGAGGAAATTGGCTTCTTTGTGACTCTCTTGTTAGACGCTATGCAAGTCAGCGCCTTCTTTTTGACTGCCTCTTTCTCCGATCTCCTCAATATATTCTGTTGTGTCTTGTTTGTGTGTTCTTCACTTCGCTTCAGCCACTTGTTTCTCCTTACGCCACAGCCCTGTACTCCGCTTCCATTTCCCTTAGAAAGAAAGAAACCAAAGCGTGTACGCCCATAGCCCGTTGAAAGCACGCCATCCCGTCCGATCTGGCAAGTTAAGCAACGGTGCGCTTGATTAGTACTTGGATCGGAGACGTCCTTGGAATCTCAAGTGGCGTACGCTTTTTGAATTTTTTGCTAATGAAACAAACATTTTATTTTAATCTTGTTGTAAAATACGATGCATGAAAAGAATGGGACTTAAAATTTTGCATATTTAGTTAGCAGTTTTTTTGTGTAAGTCGGGATGATGCATAAGGAGTAACTACTTTTTTTTATAATAAAAAACAAACGGAAACTTAACAATTTTCGCATAATTAGTGTTTTTTTTTGTGCATATCGGCCTCCAGATATTTTTATGTCTTAGTTGAGGTGGAAATGGCTTCAATAGCAGCGAAGTGTAGCGCAAAGTTAGCTTAATAGAGTCTAATAAAAACCTTTACGAGCTATAAGTTAAACACACACAATAAAAGCAATAACTATAACAAAAAGAATCTTGAGATTATGTCCGATCGGACTCTACGGTGAATTTGCTTGATTGGCTTGGCTTATATAAGGGACTGGCTGGGCGGGATTTGGCATTCCAGTATGCTGATCATCGGTTCGTTTGAGGACTTGTCAAAGACTGAGGTACGAACGTCGTGGACAGATTCCAAGATGTCCATACGAAAGGATTATACGGCCGGGACAAGGGAGGAGATGTCCAGGAAAAGGGCTTTAGCAAGCTAAATCTAGAGATCCGAGGCTTTCTCAAAGGAGCCGGTTGAGTCCTACTTTACACTGTATTTGCGTCATCAGCGTTGGCGTTGTGCCGGAGTCAAGTGATTCAACGTGTGATCTTTGGACTTGAGAAAACACTTAACGTTACAAGATCGGAAAGTCCGATCTCACTTCTTATATGTGCTCGGCGGATGCAATCGCCAAGCGTTCCAAAATTTCGCTTATCAGCCACTGAGAATTCAGAGCCGAAACATGAGCTAACCTCAAACTTGGGTTAATAAACCGACGATAAATTCTCAAATTGTGATAATGAACAGTGACATTCCCACTTTTCATTCGAGGAACCAACGTTTTTGGGAGTTAATTCCCTTCTCATCCCGTCTCTTATCGAACATCTCATGGTTTTGCTGTAATTCGTAACCACCTTTTCTTCTCTAATCTCTACTTTCTTATCGCACTCGTTCTCCATTGTATGTATACGCTTGTTTTTTTCTGCCGAACATAAGAAGAAAGATATTGCTTAACCTTGAGAGCACAAAGAGTCAGAGAAACAAGAAAAGAGCCGGCTTGCCTGCCGATGTAATCGATGAGACGATAAAGAAGCGAATAAACTCCAAGAAAGCGGCTTTTCCCATATCAAACACAAGTGATCGCTGAAAGAGAAGGTAAATGAAGGGGGAAATGGTCGGTTTATTAACCCAAGTTTGAGGTTAGCTCATGTTTCGGCTCTGAATTCTCAGTGGCTGATAAGAGAAATTTTGGAACGCTCGACGAATCTCGTTGAGCACATAATGAGAAATGGTAAAATACGTGGTTCAAGCGCTTGTATTATATGAAAATAACAATTTCTCAGTGGTTGATAAGCGAAATTTTGGAACATTCGACGAATATCGTTGGGCACCAATTTAAAAGTGGTAAAATACATCGTCCATACGTTTGTATTCTATGTCGAAAATAACAATTTCTCAGTGGCTGATATGTAAAATTTTGGAACATACCAAAAAAAAATTGCCTGGTTCAGCCCAATTCTTATCAATGAGTCAAACTGTTTTGATCGACTTATATCTTCATTGTGTATCATCAAAATCAAGCGTTTGGCTACTGTTCAGCTGTATGAAGTAAAATACGAAATCACTATTGTGTCTGAATCTAAACATGGTTTGAATCAAATGAACGATTCAGGATAATGTTCAGAAAACAATGTCGTATTTTACAAACACAAAACCATTTCACGTAATGATTCATCTTCGGAGTCATTGGAAAGACAAAACAGCTTATAACAGATGCATTGCATAGTCTGGCTTGTGTTAGAACGTCAAGACTTACAAAGTTATGCGCAAACGGAAGATTTCTGCTAAAAAATCCATTACAAAGACATTGTAACTTTCAAAAAAATATTGTAGAGACATTATCCTTGGTCTACGTTAACAAGGGAAGTAGCCCATGTACGACGTTCAGATTTTCTTTAACTTTTGCACGCACGTCAGGCTTAGGCCACATGTCAATTCGTAAAAATTTTAGCTTGCGATTTGCAATTTAAAGCCGAGATATACAACGAGCTTTGCGGCTGAGAGAGCACGCGAAACGCGGAGAGCGGTCACAGAGGAAAAAATTTTTTGGCCATATTTTTACGAATTTCGTGCGGAAAAAATTAATTTTTTTGTAAGAACATTACCCTCTATGGTATGGTAGAAATAGGCATTCATACCAAAATTAGCAAAAAAATGTCACATTTTCGCCAACTTTCGAGCTAAAAAGCTCGGTTGTTTCTGCAAACCGCGAGCTAGCAGTCAATCATTTCTCATAAAAAACATAATACTAAATTTGGCCAAGTTTCATTCAAATCTGAGCGTCGCACTTGTGGTACTTCCCCTGTAACAGAGGCTCCAAATAATATTGACTATACTACAAATAAACGTTTTTTTCTAAGGCCATTTGTTGAAATTATGATTCCAAAAGCGCTGCAGAGACTTCAAACAAACCGCTCGACAGCACGGAACACATATAACGTACAGCCCACCCCCTAACCCATCAGAATCAACAAAACGCTCTCTACGAATTTCTATTTTATATTATTCATCAGCACACAAAAAAATATTGAATAGTCTTTAATCAGGGATTTGAAGGATAAGCTGAAATCGAAAGAATCAAATACCACTTGACACGTTGTGAGCTGGAAAAGATGAAAAAAATGCCGATAAGAGTCAAAAACAATCTAAGAGAAATATTGTCACAGAAATATTGTATTGAAATATTGCAAAATGGCTTTTGCTTACCATCTATAATGGGCGGGGCGTATTTTTTGTTGAGGAGGGAATTGTCTTCAATCCAGTCATCATAGACAAAATGGTACAGCATAGCATTAATTTTTTTGTATGCGGCGGCCTTAACTTTTTGACTGAACCAAGAGAACTGGTTAGTTTGGAAACGGAATCCGTTGATGATCTCTTGTTGATGATGACCTTAATTCTCTTGACCTCGGCATTTCATTAGTCCGTTCGCAACGTCGCTGGAGTGATTTCGGTGGCATGCACTGTGCCAAAAAAGGTCAGAGTGCGGCGGCAGCCGAAAAAAAGCCTACTGCACGGTGCAAAACGCTGGAGATTGCGCAGTGCAAAGTTTGCGATCCTCTCATTGTTCAGATCCTCAGGAGATACAAAGATTTTAGAATTGTAAGGAATTGTCAAACAACATTATAGTCATGTACAATATGTACAACGGATCGCACGGAAAAAATTGTTCGTTATATGTACTATTCCGTCCGGAAAGTTGCTGGAGTGATTTGCACTGTGCATAAAAAGTCGGGGTGCGAGCGACAGCCGAAAAAAGCCTATTGCACGGTGCAAAAAGCAAGAAATTGCACAGTGCAAAGGGAACTTTTGTTTTCTCACAGTGCATGTCGCGGAAATCATTTCAGCGACTTAACGAACGGACTAGTATTGAAGGCCTAGATTACCAAAAATCGGCTTTTTTTCAAAGCTTACAAAGCTATCTGTCGGGAAAATAATGTGGCTTTGTCGCAGCAAAATTTCGCCCCTCGCCGTAGTCGCGCATCCAATTCCCAAACGCCGCAAGGCGATGGTGCACGATTTAAAAGTGCGACAAATCCATATTTTTTTCCCGACAGACTGATATGACGAAACGACTGCATATCTACATTTTCTGTACTCTCCCATCCGCAAAAATTGTAATTTCTTCTGCAAAGCGCGAAGTATAAATCTCAAAAATTGAGTTTTGATCTAGTCAGACGCCGCAGAAGAAAATTTGAGACTTGTTTAAACGTTGAACTTTGAGCACTTGGCTTGTACATATTATAGAGTCGCAAAGCTTGGATGCTAACTTGTCAAATTGGTATTTACATATTGCCACTAATTATTAAAAGAGTTCTATGCCAAAAATAAGATCTTAGAGGCTCCAAAAAATTTAGTTTCAAGAATTCATTTTCAATGCTTTTAGAAGAGAAAGCGTTGCAGCCGACTTGTAAATATATAATATAGATCGAACTGATCTTTTGAATCTTGCGCTCCCTCATACGGAAGTTTCACTTTGCCTGGCACAAGGTAGATGATTTTTGCAAACCAAACTGCCGTCACTGAGGATTTTATATTTGTGCAGCTTCAAAACTTATCGCCTCGAGGCAAGCCAAGAGTCCAAAATTTCAAATTGACTCATTCAAAGTTATTTTTGCGAAATCCGAAAAAAATTTGTTTGCCGACCTTGTCTAATATAAATACGAGGCCAAATGAGTCTGCCCTCACATCCAAAAAGATGCGTTTAATCGCATTCTTCGTATGTCTGACAATGTGCGCAGTTTTGGGCCAAGATCTAGAGGATAATATCCCGGAGAATGGGACTGATGTCTACAATCACAAGTTCACCTTGTTGAGTCGGATTCAGGAGATGAAGACGGTCCCGGAGAAGACGTTGAAGACACTGCAGATGGCTGTGAGGGTGAATGTGGAGAGTGCGAAGAAAGAGAATTTCGGGAGGTTCTTTGGGTACATTGCGAGGTAAGGGAAAGAGCAGGCAAAAATATTGGCTAAAAAAGACTATTTCGAAGTACTAATTCGTCTGTAAAATCGTTGCAGTGATTTCAACGATATGCACTGTGAAAAAACAAAAGTTAACTTTGCACAGTGCAATTTCTTGCTTTTTGCACCGTGCAACAGCGATGTTACAAGCGGAATAAAATTTAATTTTCTTCAAATTTTTGCTGACTTTGCCTAAGGCTATGTATCAACCCTAGAAAAAATTGCTTGCGCTTTGCAACTGCAGCTGAGATATGAAACGGTCTTCTTTGAGAAGAGAGTTTTCAAAATGAGGAATAATCAGAGAAAAAAGTTTTTTTTCTCGAGCTTCTGCTAGCGTGATCTAATAATGTCTTGCTACATATGTCGGGCCGATCTCTTCATTTTCTGTTACCTTTTGACCTTCTAAGATTGTTGAATATCTCGGCTCCATCTGCAAAGGGTGAGCTAAAATTTTGAAAAATTGCTATGAGATCTAGATATAACATTATTGCAAAAAATTAAGCGTCGTATCCTCGGAAAATTCGCGAAAATTGTCGTACATGGAGTATAATCCTATTGGTTATTTCCTGAATATTGTACAGAAGCAATTTCAGCGATGATCAACCAATTTTTAACGCATAATCTTTTCCTTTTTCAGATACAAGAAGAGTTACGAGAACACCACCGCCCTAATCGCTCGCTTCCAAAAGTTTAACAACGCCATTTCTCGAGTAGCCGAGCTGAACAGAAAATACGACGGAGAAGCGCATTTCGACCTCAACGAATTTTCGGACCTCTCCAAGGAAGAGTTCCTGCAACAATATGCAGGATCAGCTGAGCCGAAAAACAAAAAATTTGAAGCCCACGACTTTATCGACTACAATACGACCAGAACCAAGCGTGCAAGTCTCCCGCGAAGTTTTGATTTGCGCGACAAAAACGCCGTTGGCAGTATTAAGAATCAAGGGCGTTGCGGGTGCTGTTATATCTTCGCTTCGTTGGAGGGTGTCCTGGGGGCATATGCAAAGAAGACGGGGAAAAAAGTTGAGCTCTCCGTACAACATTTGCTGTCCTGTAAAGGCAGCGAGATCAGACATCATGGATGTAATGGCGGAGTCACCGAATATGTCTTGGATTATGTGGCCAAGAACGGTGTCGCGAAAGAAGGAGATTTCCCATATGCCAGTGCGAATGGCCAAATAGCTAGCTGCAAAAATCCAAGGGCCACCAAATATGTTAGTAGTTACAAACAGGTGCGAACAGACGAGTACGCGATGAGAGATGCCATGTACAAGCATGGCACATTGGTCGTGGGACTCGACGCCGAAGAGCTTCAATATTATTCTCGAGGAGTCCTCAACCCAAAACGATCGTATTACGAGAGAATCAACCACTCTGTGAATCTGGTGGGATGGGGAGAAGAGAACGGAACGCCTTATTGGATCATGAAGAACAGTTGGGGCCGACAATGGGGAGAGAATGGATACGCTCGGATCAAGAGAGGAGTCGACGCCTTCAAGGTTGAGAGCTATGTTCAAGTCGCTACTGTGTAATTTACGGAGGACAACACGTTGTATCCATATCAGTCTAATAAATAGTAATAAATATGCTATAACTTTTCGTGACCGAGAACATTTCTCTCTAAGAAACTTACCCAATCACTTTTACGTACATACAACGTATTTTACCAAACTCAAAATGTGCCCAACGAGATTCGCCGAGCGTTCCAAAATTTTTCTTATCAGCCACTGAGAATTCAGAGCCGAAACATGAGCTAACCTCAAACTTGGGTTAATAAACCGACGATTTTCCCTTCCACATGGCTTATATAAGACTCACTTATCTTTTTTCAACTGGGAAACAGCATTTTTGTGGAGGAAATTGGCTTCTTTGCGATTCTCTTGTTAGACGCTATGCAAGTCAGCGCCTTTTTTTGACTGTCTTTTTCTCTGATCTCCTCGATATATTCAGTTGTGTCTTGTTTGTGTGTTCTTCACTTCGCTTCAGCCACTTGTTTCTCCTTTCCCCACAGCCCTGTACTCCGCTTCCATTTCCCTTCGAAAAAAAGAAACGAAAACGTGTACGCCCATAGCCCGTTGAAAGCACGCCATCCCGTCCGATCTGGCAAGTTAAGCAACGGTGCGCTTGATTAGTACTTGGATCGGAGACGTCCTTGGAATCTCAAGTGGCGTACGCTTTTTTAAATTTTTTGCTAATGAAGCAAACATATCATTCATTTTTTTGCAAAATACGATACATAAAACGGTAAAAGCTTTAAAAATTTGGGTAATTAGCAGTTTTTCGTGTGAGTCGGCGCATTGATAGTATCATAAATACCTTTTTTTTGTAAAATGCGTAGACAAAATCCTCTTCTACATAAGCTATATCCATATCAATCTAATCAATGGGAATATTTCAAAATATTATTTTCTGAGATTGTTCTGAAAAACAGACTCACAAAACTGGAGCAAACTCAAAAATTTGGTCTCAAAACCTAGATCTGAGAGATGGCAGAATCAAAGCCTCGGCGATCCAAATTTATTCTGTCAACATGAGAAGCGAGGTCCCATGGGAGCCTTTCAAGCTGCTTGCGGTATTATTCTTTGCAATACTTTCCGCGACTGCCAATTGGGCCGCATTATCTTATATCCACGATTTTGTTGATTTGTAAGTTATTCTACATTAATAATGCAATCCATGACTGTTTCAACGTATTTTACCACTGTTACAGTACTTTACTTTTTGTAAAATGAAGGCTGTTTTTTGCGAGCGCGAATAGCATTTGTAATCTTTTTGACATAATAGTTGATAGTTTGAAACAAACCATATTTGTAGTCTGAGAGCTGGTGCAGATTAAACACGTTTATGCAAATTTATGCATAAAAACATTTAGCCTTAGTACTAATGGAAGAGGCCAATTTTATTACGAAAAATTTGCTTTTTTCTGGCAAAATCGGCAGAAACCAAGCACAAAGTGTTTTTTCCCTCTGACCACTCTCCACTTTCCGTGCACTCTCTCATTGGGAAAGACGGTTGAGTACCTGTATTTCAAAAGCGCACCTAAGATTTTCAGAAATTACAATAAGCAAGATTCAGAGAAAATCTGGGCGTTGCACGTATTTTGCTAAATTTTCATTTACCTTAAAACAAGCAGCAACTCATAAGCACTTTGATTATTGTCTTCCTCTACCTGTCATGTCTTTAGTTGATCCACCCAACCTTTAAAACGCAAGTTAGATGCCGTTTTGTAAAATCTTCAAAGCTTCGGCTTTCTGCAGAGGTTAAGGTCCTTTCATTGTCACATAAGGGCATGGACAGTTAAAAACGATGACAAAAAAGGTTTTGTAAGGATATGCTAGCGAAATATGGCTTCGGCAAGCCAAAAAAATCAAAAAAAAAATGATTTTAATTTTCCCCAATTGACGACGATCCTCATTTCAGAACCCCCCTTCCCGACGTCATTTCCTTCTGGATTCCTCAGCAATCCTGGACCGCGTTCTACGGAGACTGGGCTGCTGGAATATGCGGTTTCTGTCTATTTATTCTGATCCTCCTCCATCAACACCGATTTGTAATTTTCCGCCGATTTGTCTACATCGCCTCTTGGTTGTACGCGATAAGAGCGATTACTATCCTGGCGACTCGTTTACCGCCCCCATTCGAAGATGGCGTGGTGAAATGTCGGTGGCAGATTCGGAATGCGACACATCGACATTTCGAATTGTATTGGCATCGCTTTGTGGAGCAAGCGACAACGTTGGGGTTACAGGTAAGGGAGGGTAGAACAACGTTGGGGTTACAGGTAAGGGAGGGAAGAACAACGTTGTGGTTACAGGTGAGGAGGGTAGAAAGGTTTAACAACTTATAAAAAGCGGTTATGAAAGTGTACATAACAAAATTTTTCGATTATTTTTGAAATTTCTAACTGTAGACCACAGATATTGTAATGATTTTATTTGCATCTGCTTTGTAAGGTAGACATTGCAAAAGTGCATCAAACAGAGCCCAGTTTTTTCAGAAATTGGTTCTATTTAAAACCACGTATTTTACCATCATTTCTCATTAATTGTTTATCATGTTCATCTTTCGTATTTTCCAAAAAAAAATATTTTCTTTTTAGTTTTTGGGTTGCTTTTCATATGTATGTGTCTAACTATTAAGAACAACGAAGGTTGGCTCTTAACAGACACACTCTGCTCCGCAAATTTTACCAATAAGTTCAAACATATCTTCTTTTCATTAGGTGCCCAACGATATTCATCGAGTTTGAGTTTTGATTTTTTCGAATTGAAAAAACTTGTAAAATACGACGGGAACCACTGTCTGAGACGTATACATTGCTGAATACGTTATTTAATCAATTGCTGGGTTCTCTTCAAAACAACACTTGATATACAACGTGTTTTATATATACAAAAACAGCGTACGTTCCTCCTTTCAATATGTGCTCAGCGATATTCGCGGAGCGTTCCAAAATTTCTCTTATCAGCCACTGAGAATTCAGAGCCGAAACATGAACTAACCTCAAACTTGGGTTAATAAACCGACCATTTCCCCCTTCATTTACCTTCTCTTTCAGCGATCACTTGTGTTTGATATGGGAAAAGCCGTTTTCTCGGAGTTTATTCGCTTCTTTGCCGTCTCATCGATTACATCGGCAGGCAAGACGGCTCTTTTCTTGTTTCTCTGACTCTTTGTGCTCTCAAGGCTAAGCAATATCTTTCTCCTTATGTTCGGCAGAAAAAACATACAATGGAGAACGAGTGCGATAAGAACGTAGAGATTAGAGATGAAAAGGTGGTTACGAATTACAGCAAAACCATGAGATGTTCGATAAGAGACGGGATGAGAAGAGAATTAACTCCCAAAAACGTTGGTTCCTCGAATGAAAAGTGGGAATGTCACTGTTTATTATCACAATTTGAGAATTTATCGTCGGTTTATTAACCCAAGTTTGAGGTTAGTTCATGTTTCGGCTCTGAATTCTCAGTGGCTGATAAGAGAAATTTTGGAACGCTCGATGAATATCGTTGGGCACATATTGAAAATGGCAAAAAAACGCTTGTTTTTTTGTGCGCCAAAAATATATAATAATAAGAGGTATAATGCTCACTTTGAGAGCGTTTTGAGACCCAATTTTTGAGTTTGCTGCAGTTTTGTGAATCTGTTTTTCAGAGCAATCTCAGAAGATAACATTTGGAAATATTTCCATTGATTAGATTGATAAGAATACAGCATATGTAGAAGAGGATTTTGCCTACGCATTTTACAAAAAAAAGTATTTATGATAAAATCAATGCGCCGACTTACAAAAAAAACTGCTAATTACCCAAATTTTAAAAGCTTTTACCGTTTTATGTATCGTATTTTGCAAAAAAATGAATGACATGTTTGCCTCATTAGCAAAAAATTCAAAAAGCGTACGCCACTTGAGATTCCAAGGACGTCTCCGATCCAAGTACTAATCAAGCGCACCGTTGCTTAACTTGCCAGATCGGACGGGATGGCGTGCTTTCAACGGGCTATGGGCGTACACGTTCTCGTTTTTTTTTTTCGAAGGGAAATGGAAGCGGAGCACAGGGCTGTGGCGTAAGGAGAAACAAGTGGCTGAAGCAAAGTGAAGAACACACAAACAAGACACAACTGAATATATCGAGGAGATCGGAGAAAGAGACAGTCAAAAAGAAGGCTCTGACTTGCATAGCGTCTAACAAGAGAATCGCAAAGAAGCCAATTTCCTCCACAAAAAGGCTGTTTCCCAGTTGAAAGAAGATATGTGAGTCTTATATAAACCATGTGGAAGGGAAAATCGTCGGTTTATTAACCCAAGTTTGAGGTTAGCTCATGTTTCGGCTCTGAATTCTCAGTGGCTGATAAGAGAAATTTTGGAACGCTCGACGAATATCGTTGAGCGCATATTGAAAAATGGTAAAATACGCGTAAAAGGAATTTATGACAATGTCTAGATTCTGAGATGAACATGTTAAATTATGGTTCATGGCTGCATCTAAAGATAGCCAAATTTTTTAAATCGCTAGCCAAAAACCTGGATAGGCTAGCCAAAGTTTAACCTTTTTGGCTAAAAAATTTTAGAATTTAGAACCGTTCTGACACTTTGGCTGGCCAATGCAGGTTTTTGGCTAGCGATTTAAAAAAAAGTTAGATGCTTAACACCCGTTCTAATTTCTTGCCTAGCTATGTTTAGGCTTCTTAGGCAAACATTCGATCTGCCCCAAATGAAATCTGCCCCAAATGAAGGGTATATAGCCGAAATGTTCATTTGATGCCATCTTTATAATATAAAAAATTCGATTTCAATGGTACATTTGAACCAAAGTGTTAAACACCAATCTTTGACTTTTTCTGTCAATTTTAGCGCTAATCAAAAGCCATATAATCATTTATTGTACGTACAAGACAATTTCAGGACACAAACAAGCCAATATTATGTGGAGATCTCCTTTTCTCCGGTCGCACTTTGATTATGGTCCTCAGCGCTTTGATGATTCGACATTACATTCCCAAAAAGTATTATTTCTTCAGTCATATTACTTCGCTGATCAGTGTGATTGGTGTGATCTGCATGTTGGTCAGCCGCAATACGTATACAGTCGACGTAATTGTGGCGTATTGGCTGGCGACTTTTGTTTTCACGTAAGTTTGTTAACGTTTTTTTAAGAGCATTCCGTATATGCTGTAATAAAATGAAACACAACGGTTATTTTTAAAATACGATCTTTACATCAAGACATAGGGCGTCTTTACGTTGAGACTTTGTAAAAAAACACCCAGCGGGTTCTACAAAAAACTAGCTAAGAGGCCCGTGTATTTGCCCGTTAATAAAGTCGCTGGAGTGATTTCAGCGATGTGCACTGTGAGAGGACCAAAGTTAATTTTGCACTGTGCAATTTCTTGTTTTTTGCACCGTGCAATAGGCATTTTTCGGCTGTCGCTCGCAGTTGACATGGCTCCGGGCCGGGCTCTTTCAAATGTGCTTTGGCATTGATGGTGGTTCGACCCTCTATTCTTGTTTGCTACCCCAATTTTCCGATAGAAAGGCTTTATTTGGAAAGTTGCAGGACCGAGATGGATAGACATGACCCCCGGCCAAAAATCTCGGCCCACGGGCCGGGCCAAAAAATGACACTCCGGCCCGGGCCGTTTCAAATTTGCTTTGACCCGGCCCGTTGATATCAATTCACCCGGCAAATATAACATTACTAAGATAGGACAAAAAAATTGATAGAAAAGTGTTGTAAACCTTTTGAAAATGATCGTATATAGTTGTGTGGAATTTCTCTGCCTGTTTCTACACTCTATTTTTGTTTGTCCCCAATTTTCACTTCCAGACTCAAAGTTTTAGTTATAACGGGCAAATTCTGGGCCGGGCCGGGCCGAAAGGTCGTCACTGAGCCGTGTAAAATTTGTCTTGGCCCGGAAGCCATGTCCACTTGCACCTTGACTTTTTTGCATAGTGCTAACACCAAAAATCACAACAGCGGCTTTCCGAGTTCGCTTTCTTTTGCTTTTTTTGACATTTACCATCTTTACCGCAATTTACAACAAAATCTGTAAAAAAAACTATTTTATAGGTCCTAAGAATTATTTCCAGGCCAAAACGAACTTCTCTACAACGAAACCCTTCTATAATAAATAATCTTTTTGGTTCTTTGCGATTCGTTGTGCAGATTTTCTAGCTGTGTCTCCATTTTTAACCTTTATTGTCTTATTTACAGCCTCTACCATTCAGTGATCGAAGTAGATCGCTCCATTCGAACCGAAGGCGTTTCGTATTGGCTTTGGTTCGCCCAAATTACGGAATGGCTCGAACGAAATGTGCATCATGACTGCTTTGAGAACAAGTTCGTATTCCCGGTCGATCTGACAATTCGACCAACGAATGAGGAGATCGAAGAGTTGGCCAAGGAAATCGAAGCGAGAGAGAAGGCGATCAAAGAGAGTGAAAAGGTGAAGAAGATGAGCAGAGGAGAAGAGAATTTGGAAGTTAATTTATGAAAAGAAGTAATTTTTTTCATGTTTTAGATCGGGTAGAAGCAAAAGAAAGAAGAATATCGCTTTGTTTTAGATTTTTTGTTAATTTATTACAATAAAATATATTTTGTCCATTAAAAAAGAAATTAATCATGTTTTGATGCATTCTTTAGTGTTCTGAAATTTCAAACTACGTTGTAAGCATCGTATTTTACCAAGAATAAACCCATTTTTCCAATTTTTTATTATGTGCCCGACGATATTCGTTGAGCGTTCCAAAATTTCTCTTATCAGCCACTGAGAATTCAGAGCCGAAACATGAACTAACCTCAAACTTGGGTTAATAAACCGACCATTTCCCCCTTCATTTACCTTCTCTTTCAGCGATCACTTGTGTTTGATATGGGAAAAGCCGCTTTCTTGGAGTTTGTTTGCTTCTTTACCGTCTCATCGATTACATCGACAGACAAGCCGGCTCTTTTCTTGTTTCTCTGACTCTTGGTGCTCTCAAGGTTAAGCAATATCTCTCTCGAACGTCTCCTTGCGTAGTCTACAGAGAGGAACGGTCTCTTTTCTATTTTTTCTCTGTGACACTCTCCCTTTATCTACGATATTTCCTGAACAGCGGTTGTTTTTTTATGGCTCACCGGTTCGTATTTTACCACGCGACCCCACGACTAGACACTTTTTACATAATACAACTGAGAGTTGTTCTTGGAAGCGACGATGCTTTGATCTCTTTGATCTCATGGATCCGTGTATCAGGTGTCGTGTTTTGCGATGTGAAATTATTCCAATGCTTTCTATCGATATTCGTTGTATTCATCATTTTGTTAGTTAGAAAAGTCCTTATCAGATAAATATCTGCAAGAACGTATTTTACCTTTCCTACAACCTGACTTGAAATATTATATGTGCCCAACGATATTCGTCGAGCTTTCCAAAATTTCTCTTATCAGCCACTGAGAATTCAGAGCCGAAACATGAACTAACCTCAAACTTGGGTTAATAAACCGACCATTCCCCCCTTCATTTACCTTCTCTTTCAGCGATCACTTGTGTTTGATATGGGAAAAGCCGTTTTATCGGAGTTTATTCGCTTCTTTACCGTCTCATCGATTACATCGACAGACAAGCCGGCTCTTTTCTTGTTTCTCTGACTCTTGGTGCTCTCAAGGTTAAGTAATATCTCTCCCCTTATGTTCGGCAGAAAAAACAAGCGTATACAATGGAGAACGAGTGTGATAAGAACGTAGAGATTAGAGAAGAAAAGGTGGTTATGAATTACAGCAAAACCATGAGATGTTCGATAAGAGACGGGATGAGAAGAGAATTAACTCCCAAAAACGTTGGTTCCTCGAATGAAAAGTGGGAATGTCATTGTTTATTATCACAATTTGAGAATTTATTGTCGGTTTATTAACCCAAGTTTGAGGTTAGTTCATGTTTCGGCTCTGAATTCTCAGTGGCTGATAAGAGAAATTTTGGAAAGCTCAATGAATATCGTTGGGCACATTGGAAAAAAGTGGTAGCACATCAAGTGCTGGTGGTGTCAAAATACTTACGTTGGGCCGTTGAACGGCGGCGCAAGAAAAATGATGATAAAGCGGCGAAAGTCAGAGAAAAACAACAAAAAGCACAAAATCGATGGATACGCGGCGTAGGGAATGCGGAGATCCAGAAAAAAGCCTTAGGATGTACCTGCGTTGCCTAGAAAATCGGTTGGGTGCCTGGCGGACACTCGGCAAAGACTTGGCGGAGGTTCGGCGAAGACTTACGGCATGATCACTTTTTGTAGACTATAGTTAACCTTAGTTTTTGTTCCTGAGCTAAGATATCAAAATTAGTTCCAAAAAAAGTCCGTAAGTGGTATGTGCCTAATATACGACAATCTTCTATAAAACAACTTAATTACGTATTTTTTCGAGTGGTAAACTAAAAAATCCATATTCCCCAAATCCATATCAATCATAGAAAATCAGGTCGTATGCAAACGAGTGACATAGATCAATAATATTTCGGTTATCATCACTATTTGCATTCAAATTCCTGTCAGTGATGCCGGAGCGGATTCCTTTCGAACCACTGAAATTTTCCTTTTCCGTTATCTTCTTTATTGGCGCGATTTCTTCAAATTGGGCGGCGTTGGCATACGTCCATGATTTTGTCAACCTGTAAGTTTGAGTTGTGATCTTTTCGGATTGAAGAAACTTAAAAACTTGTAAAATACGACGGGAAACACTGTCTGAGTCGTAGACATTGCTGAATACGTTATTTAATCATTTGCTGGGTTCTCTTCAAAACAGCACTTGATATACAACGTGTTTTATATATACAAAAACAGCGTATGTTCCTCCTTTCAATATGTGCCCAACGATATTCGTCGAGCGCTCCAAAATTTCTCTTATCAGCCACTGAGAATTCAGAGCCGAAACATGAGCTAACCTCAAACTTGGGTTAATAAACCGACCATTTCCCCCCTTCATTTACCTTCTCTTTCAGCGATCACTTGTGTTTGATATGGGAAAAGCCGCTTTCTTGGAGTTTGTTTGCTTCTTTACCGTCTCACCGATTACATCGGCAGTCAAGCCGGCTCTTCTCTTGTTTCTCTGACTCTTGGTGCTCTCAAGGTTAAGCAATATCTCTCTCGAACGTCTCCTTGCGTAGTCTACAGAGAGGAACGGTCTCTTTTCTATTTTTTCTCTGTGACACTCTCCCCTTTATCTACGATATTTCCTGAACAGCGGTTGTTTTTTTATGGCTCACCGGTTCGTATTTTACCACGCGACCCCACGACTAGACACTTTTTACATAATACAACTGAGAGTTGTTCTTGGAAGCGACGATGCTTTGATCTCTTTGATCTCATGGATCCGTGTATCAGGTGTCGTGTTTTGCGATGTGAAATTATTCCAATGCTTTCTATCGATATTCGTTGTATTCATCATTTTGTTAGTTAGAAAAGTCCTTATCAGATAAATATCTGCAAGAACGTATTTTACCTTTCCTACAACCTGACTTGAAATATTATATGTGCCCAACGATATTCGTCGAGCTTTCCAAAATTTCTCTTATCAGCCACTGAGAATTCAGAGCCGAAACATGAACTAACCTCAAACTTGGGTTAATAAACCGACAATAAATTCTCAAATTGTGATAATAAACAATGACATTCCCACTTTTCATTCGAGGAACCAACGTTTTTGGGAGTTAATTCTCTTCTCATCCCGTCTCTTATCGAACATCTCATGGTTTTGCTGTAATTCATAACCACCTTTTCTTCTCTAATCTCTACGTTCCACTTGTTCTCCATTGTATGTATACGCTTGTTTTTTCTGCCGAACATAAGGAGAAAGATATTGCTTAGCCTTGAGAGCACCAGGAGTCAGAGAAACAAGAAAAGAGCCGGCTTGCCTGCCGATGTAATCGATGAGACGGTAAAGAAGCGAATAAACTCCGAGAAAACGGCTTTTCCCATATCAAACACAAGTGATCGCTGAAAGAGAAGGTAAATGAAGGGGGAAATGGTCGGTTTATTAACCCAAGTTTGAGGTTAGTTCATGTTTCGGCTCTGAATTCTCAGTGGCTGATAAGAGAAATTTTGGAACGCTCGACGAATATCGTCGGGCACATATAATATTTAAAGTCAGGTTGTAAGAAAGGTAAAATACGTTACTGCAGATATTTATCTGATAAGGACTTTTCTAACCAACCAATTGATGACTTTTGCCATTTTTTTGATCTGTCTTTCAAAATTATTTTCCGCCCAGTGAAAGGCAATTTTGTGACCAATTTTTTTTCAGAGAACCTCTTCCGGATATCAGTTACATTATCCCTCAAAATGAAGGAATCGCCCTTATGGGGGATTTAATTGCGTTTCTTCTCACGCTAAGCCTCGTAATTCTGACCATCCTTCACAAATACCGTCATGTTATCATCAAACGATTCTTCTTTTTGGGCGGTTGGCTCTACTGGATGAGATGTATCACCCTAACCATGACACACATTCCTCCAGGCTATGTGGACGGCCGAATTCGATGCCAATTTCAAGTGAAAAACGAAAAGTTGCGAACGTTCGATTTGTATTGGAAACGATGGATTACGTTGGCTAAAGGCGTTGGCACGCAGGTAAAATAGGGGCTACAAATGATGAATTTTGGGAGAAAAAAAGGAAAATCATCAAAAATGAGGTTCTACAAAGGCAAAAAATCTACTACAAAGTCCCGACAATTTTAAAAAAATGAAAGTCATCAAAAATTGGCCCAGATAAAGAAAAAATGGTTTTTTGCTCTATTTTCTAAGTAAAAATATACCAATTTTTTTCTTGAACGACGAACAAATTGGTCGTAAAAGCCATAAAGACTATTTTGAAATCAAAAAAAAATTGTTTTTCAAAAACGCGTTTTCTGGAGATAATTTTGAGTTTTCAAAGTTTTTTTTTGTAAAATACGCGTTGGTCTTTCCTTGTTCTCTCAAACATGCTAACTCGTTGTAAACAGTATGTCTGCAAGCATTTGGCAAAAAATGAGGGCTACTATAACACTTTTCAGGACGTAAACAAGCCCATGCTCTGTGGAGATCTCCTGTTTTCCGGGCACACTCTGGCCATGTGTCTGAGTGCCATGGCCATTCGATACTACATCCCAAAAAGGCTCAAACTCATCAGTCATATCAGCACGATTATCGCGGTAATCGGGATGATCTGCATGGTACTTAGTCGTGCTCATTATTCGGCCGACGTGTTGATCGCTTATTGGATCACAACTTTTGTTTTTACGTAAGAAATATATCTCTAAATGCTCTGAAAATGTTGTAAATTGAATTTCAGCATCTATCATGCTTATATTGAGACTCTGCCATTTATGCGAGAAGATACGGCGGCACGTCAATTATGGCTTATCAAAGTCGCTGATTGGCTGGAGGAAAATGTGGATAACGACTTTTTTGAGAACAAATTTCAACTTCCTTGCTTTTCATGGGCCATCTAGAGACACTAGAGGTTGTATTGCACAACAGTTTTACAGAAATAAATTATGAGATCAAGAGATTTTGAGATTTCTCTGTATAGTACAACATCATGTAAACAATAAATAAAACAAATCTTAATAAAGCCCAAAATCGGGCAAAACAAGTTATTACGACCCTCTAAATCTTTTACCATTCAATTTACTTCACCTCCACTCTTCTTTCCGCTATCAATTTGTCTCACAATACGAAAAATTGATTTTTGGCATTCTGTTTCAAGCTGTTTTCCGGCTTGCGCCCGGGGAATCTTTTTTATTTTTGATGTTCTAGGTTTTCGGGTGGTTTAACTATATTTTTGGTGGAGTATCGCCGTGTTTAGGGGTTTCTGGGAATTTTTTGTGTCTTTTGATTGATTTCTTTGCGATTTTGCGTTATTTTAGGTAAAAACCATAATTTGTGAGCAGAGCAGGACAAGATGAGCTCCAGTGAAGAAGATAACGTTGATGTAAAGGCTGTACGTTTGTTTTTACAGTTGAAATGGACTGTTTTAAGTTAATTTAGAGGTTTGATTTATATTGTTATTGATGAATAATGTTTTTAGGATCCCAGCTCGGAAGATGAAGCTTCTGAACAGGAGAAAAGCGCCCCTTCGTCGCCAGCACCAGCCAGAAAGCGAAAGGTAAGAGATTTTACTATGGGTTCTTTGTTTTTAGAGAGCTTTTGATTGAAATGCTAACAAGACGGCATGTGTAATATAAATTGATCAAAAAATCTTGAATTTTTACGTTTAGTGGATAAATTATGATGTCTAAAGGAAGGTTAGCACCCAGACTAGCTACTGAGCACACGTTTATAAAAAAGCGCGGTTAAAATTTTGAGTTATTCTAGACTCTAGGAGACTTTAGTGATAGCTAACTTAAATTGGGTAGAACTTTTGTAAATTTGCATGAAGGTGGTACTTTCTAATGTTTTGAATAGGATTACGGCTTTACTTGGCTATTGCACTCTGTTTAAAACATAAATTTGCGCATGAAATATCTAAAATGCGCTATTTTATATTATTTATTACAGATTGAGAGTGATGAAGACAGCGATGCCAATGAAAGTGGAAAGGAGGACGAAGCGGAAGAGCCAACACCAAAAAAGAAGACCAAATTTGTGAAAGACTCTTCAGACGAAAGTGATGAAGAAGAAGAAGAGGATGACGAAGATGACGAGGAGGAAGAAGAGGAGGAAAGGCCGAAGAAATCCAAAAAGAAGAGAAGAAAGGTGAGTAAAATTAAGAATTAGATTGCTTTTTGAACTTTAGACCACTCCTTACGTCTAATTTTGTTTTTAGCGTCGAACAGTCCACGATTTTATCCAAGATGATGTTGAAGTTGATGATGATGAAGAAGAAGAGGATGTTCAGTATTCAGATGAGGATATTAACTTCGATCCAAGTGAGAGAAGACTGGCTGAGAAAGCTTTGCGAGAACAGGAAGCTATGGAACGAAAGAAGCACGATCAGAGAAACAAATTGGCGTAAGTTTGCCTAGTACAATATAATTTTTTAATATTGGAAAATTTTGTGTGAAATGTCGCTAAAATTACTTGTTTAGCAACATGACGGAAGAAGAGATGGCCCGATACTTTGAAGAGAAGCATGCCATGGAAAGACAGTCCAATTACTCCAGAGATCATGATGCATATGATGAAATCTCACAAAATTCGTTACTTCCAACGACTAGAGATCCGAATTTGTGGATTGTTAAGGTCACTCGAATTGGAGAAGAGAAGATGGTGGTGCTGCAAATGTTGAGAAAATGTATTGCAATGGAAAATTCTGGAAATGTAAGAATTTTTGATTATGTTTTTGGAATTTAGGTAGAAAATGATGAAAGTCAAAGAAATTATCATCGATTTTGATGTAGAAAGAAAGAACATACTGTAATTTGTATTTTCAGCCTCTACACATTTCATCTATCGTTTGCAAAGAAGGCCTGAAAGGCATGTTATACATTGAAGCTCATAAAAAAGCGAATGTCGCTCGATTAATTGAAGGTGTCTCAGCGGTAAATCAATATGATATCAAAGTAAGATCTCGTTGCGAAATGTGGAGGTTAATTTAAGTTGTTTGAGGATGGTTTGAAGCAATTATGACATAAACTTGGTCATAGATAATATTTTTTCTAAAATTTTGATTTCAGATGGTCCCAATCGAAGAAATGGTGGATACTCTCAAAGTTGTCAAGAATATCCCCCAATTAAAGGTCAATGATTACTGTCGACTTAAGAAAACCATGTACAAAGGTGATCTGGCCCAAGTGGATTGGGTCGATGTGGCTCAAAACAAGATTTGTTTGAGATTGGTGCCAAGAATTGATTATAAAAAGAAACGAGGAGCTCTCAGGGTAAGGTCGAAGAATTTTATTTGAAAATTATATATACATGATCAAAAAAAAAATTTGATTTAAAAAAATTTTTATGCCTAAAATTTTTTTAGGATATGGATGATGACGACGAGGACGACGAAGTGTTCTCGTATCGAAACGCTTTGTCTAAAAAATCCGCCAAAAATCGCCCACCAGCCAAACCTTTTGATGTGGAAAAGATCAAAGCCCTGGGGGCTGAAGTGTCCCACGATGGTGACTTTATTATCTGCGAAGGCCAACGATTCCGACGATTCTTGGTCTACAAAATTTTCCCACTAACTTCGGTCACAACGGAGAATTTGAATCCCACGGTGGAGGAGTTGAAGTACTTCCAGGACAAGTTATCCACTGATCCCGACTTTTTGAGAGAAATTGCGAGGGCCAGGATCAGCGACACTTTGTATACTTTTGGACCTGGAGATTGGGTCGAAGTCTGTGAAGGAGAGTTGACGAATCTGAGAGGAAAAGTGGTTTCGGTGGACAAGGATGAAGTCATTATTTCTCCGGACCATCAGGATCTAAAGGTAAGGAGAAGATTGCGGTTTTGAGGGAGAGTTTTGGGATATGATGTTTTGAGGGAGTGGCGGATAGTTAAAGAAAGGGGTAAATATGATATATGGGGTCAGAAATGGAAAATACGAAGCGCTTGGCTTGTTTTATATTCGGTGTCATAAATAATATGTGGTTATTACGGACGAATTTCAAAATTGAATTGATGATGATGGAGTTTTATAGATAATCTAAGGCTTGATGTTATTTTTACATAGATTTTTGTGGTTCTATTAAGTAATTGTTGAGTTATGACCAGTTTTGTTAGACTTGGTTATTAGGTGTTTCATGGTTAATTTAATTTTTCTGGGGATGAGCAGTTTGCTTCAATTGAATTTTAAACGCGATTCTGGCAGTATGTGCTTTGTACTAAAAGATTTTCCATCAAAAAGGGTTTATGATTTGATGTGAACATTACTTTACACACATGATAATTTCAGCAAAACCTCAAATTCAACGCCTCGGAACTGAAGAAGTACTTCAAACCCGGTGATCATGTTCGAGTCCTTGGTGGCCAGCATCAAGGCCTCACTGGAACAGTGGTCAAAGTCGATGAGAATGCAGTAGTCGTCTTGTCGGACCTTAATTTAGATGAGATGAAGGTCCGACCACATAATCTGAAACTAGACACACAAGTCTTCTCCGGAGTCGATCAAATGGGACAATTCCAATTCCACGACCTGGTCTCGTTGGATGCGAACACAGTTGGCGTGATTTTGAGATTGGAGAAGGACTTTGCGGATGTGTTGACCATGAATAATACGGTTCAAAGAGTAAAAAGTGTAAGCATTCAGCCCAGGAAGAATGCCGATAAAGGAAGATGCATGGACAGTGTTGGAAATACAGTACAGAAGGGAGATTTGGTCAAAGTCAGCGAAACTGCAAGAATTGTAAGTTGGAAATAAATTTTTGGGGAATTGCACGGTGCGGAGAAATTTGGGACTGAGTTTTTCACGATGGGGTGGATTAAACCGGGTGTTTTTGTTCTTGAGAAGGAGGTTGGGGAGCATTAAATTGGTCGAAAATGTATTTTGCCTTGAAGGAATTTGTTTGCGGTCTGCGGAAGTTTGTTTATTTTTCTGCACAGTGCGGAAATTGAAAAGTGATTATTTCGCACTGTGCAAAATACAATTGTACTATTAATTTTTTGAAGAAGATTAAGGACGTTTTTTGCGCTGCTATTTGGTAATATGAACCCTTAGGACAGGTTATTGAACTATGCCAAAAATTAAAGTTTTTGCCGCACTGTGCGAAATGTTTTTTTTATTTTATCATGGGAAAATCAATATTTTTTGCTTTAGAAAGGCTTCCGGGAAGGCGACGATATCATTGGCGAAGTGAAATACGTATTCCGAGCCTACTTGTTCCTGAGTTCGAGAAAATACAAAGAAAATTCTGGAATTTTTGTCGTCCGAAAGAATCTGGTCACCCTTCTTGGAGCCAAAAATTCGAATCCGAGCCTCAACGCTCCACTCTCGGTGAACGGGCAGCTGAATGAAGACCTCCTGAAGTCCCCTCGCCATCATTCCCAAGTCACCAGCGACCGATCCAACGGCGGACAGACGCCCTCTGTCCATTCGAGCCAAATGTCCAGCCGAAATGGCGCAATGACTCCGAGGGCAGGACCTCCAAGTGCATTTAGAGGACACGGACAACAGCCCCGAAGAGATACCACCCTGGTTGGGAAGACGGTCCGAGTCATTAAAGGCCCCATGAAGGGCTATTTTGGAATTGTGAAGGACGCGACCGAGTCTACCGTAAGACTCGAACTTCATGCCATGCCCAAGGTCATCAATGTGGACAGAACGAGAGTAATGCAAGTGGGATCGAACGGCAACATCTTGGACGCGTCCGCGTCGTCCGCATTTGGCACACCCGCCGCTAGAACACCCACTGTTATCGGCGGAAAGACGCCGATTTATGGCGCAGGATCACAAACCCCACTGTACGGAGCCGGCTCCCAGACTCCGATGCACGACTCGATCGGCTCGAGAACTCCCCATTATGGAGCAACTACCCCAGCCTACGGCGACGGCGGACGAACTCCCAATGCGAACGCGTGGGATCCGCAGAATGTCACTGCGACTCCGGCCACACCACCTATGATGATGATGATGATAAAAATGATTATTACAGTGCGGCGCATACCCCGCATACAGTCATAGTGGATGTAAGTTGGGTGAAAAAGTGTGGTGAGGACTTTGGAGGGGAATGAGAGGAGTGGAAGGGAAATGTAACTAATTTTTTGGTGGTTTTTTGGGATTTTTTTGAAGCTTTTGCGGATTTTTGCCGGTTTTTTAAGCTTAAATAGTGTGGAATGGATAGATTATGGTTACTATAGGTACTGTTGTAATTGTATGGCACTGAATTTACAAAAAAATTGACATAAAAGAAATTTCGACTGAAACTGAAGTTTTTTTTGGAAATTTGGCTGTATTTTTTATTTTCCAAAAATTTTACAATTTTTTTTTACTTTTTTACATTGGGTATGCGGTCATTGTGTGAGTATAATAGCCTCTCGCGAATTTTTTTCCGAAAAAATGTTGAAAAAATCCAATTTCCGACCACGTGGGTATCTGGTCTCAAGTATAATATAAAAAGTGTATCCAAAACCACTTGAACTGCGTTTTTTTGGAAACTTTGTCACAGCTGAATGGTCATTGGCCAAGAAATACGTAAACGTTTAACGCGTTCTTGCTTTTGGAGACTTTTTTGGAACTTTCTTTATATTATACATGACCAAAGTTTCCGGTGGAATTTCTGCAAACACAGAATGCAAAAACGCAGAATTGAAATGCTTCTCGGAGTGTAGATGTATTATTCAGTAGCGCGGAAAGAAAAGGTGCACTATATAAGGTCAAAATCGGCCGGTGAAGCGGCCGGAAGACAGGTGGTTCAAAAGAGTAATTGAGATTTTTTTTGATAGCATTTTTGGTTTCAGTGGTTTATTGAGTAGCATAAGGTGGAGAAGACTGAAATACGAAGAAGGATTTTAGGAATTGCGGTTTTAATGTCTTGAAGTTTGAGGTTTTTAAAGATTTATGTTAATTTAAGTCAAATGAGGTCGGAAAAGGTGAAGTATAAGGCTACAAAGGGATAAAATGGAAGGAATAGTGGCCACAAAGGATAGAAAGAAGACTAGAATTATGGACACGGGATATTTAGATATTTGGGATATTGATTTAGGTGATATAATGTAATACAATATTGAGAGATAGAAAATGTTTGAAGATAATGTTGGGCTACGGCAGAATTGGGCTGGTGGGTCTAAAATTACCAATTGTGTTTTAGAAAAGCAAGCTTTTTTCTTTTTGGGGTTCAGAAATCCAGGTTTTAAGACACCTTTCCCACGTACTGTGAACTGGGAAAATTGACGTGTCTTTGGACTGTGCAGTCGGAAGGAAGGTGGAAAATAAAAAATTAATGCGTATTAAGGCAAATTCAAGGGACTGGGATAGATGGGATGTCGAGATTTTTTATTCTGGAAAATTTTTTATATTGTACTTGGTAAAAGATATGACTTTTTTATTTTCAGCTCATTACAACGCATCCACCCCTGGTCGAGACTCCAAAATGTACTCTGAATTTGCTGCCACGTCTCCATATCCCAGAAGCAACTTTGATAATTACACGGAGAAGTCGACATCATCGGTTTCAGCGGCTCCAGCTAGAATTGGTAAGATTTGGAGGTTTTATTATTATTATTTAAATTTATTTTTAGCCGAATCTGACCTTCTAAAGGGCGATTGGTGTCAACAAGACTTGATGATCAAGGTAAAGGACAGCTATAGTGATGAGGAAGTGAAAGGTCTCACTGGAACCATCACAAAACGCATGGATGGAGAGTGTATGTGCTACTTTGAGGACCTGGAGTTCTCTGATGATTCGGCCGACAGAAAAGTTCAGTTCAGATATTTGCTTCCGGTACCGCCGGCAGCTGGAGATAAGGTAAGATCATTTTGGAAAAATTGGTTTGAATCAATGGAAAATTAGAACGCAATGTTCTTAGGAGGGGAGAATATGATCTCAATTATATCGTTGGGCTTGAAAATAGAGAAAAATAGGTCTTAACGACGGATTTTTTGGAAGTTTTTTGAATTTTAGGTAATTATTTGAAGGTTTTATAGAAAAATTGGGGTTTTTGGAGAAATTAATAGGTAATTTTAAAAAAAGTGAAATACGGGGCCAGCAGTATCCATCATTAAAACATTTTGAAAAAATCTGTCATGATGACCGATTTTTTTTGGGAATTTTTACGAATTTTAGGTACGAATTTGATATTGTGTGGAAATAAAAGGTAATTTGTGATAAAGGGTAAAACTGCCACGGGTATTCTCCAATTATTTAGAAAAAGGGTATGTCATGATAACATTTTGGATGTAGAAAATATTTTGATAAAAAAATTACCGAAAATTAAAAGAATATTAAAAAAAAATTTTTTATGTTATTATACGTGGTGTATTTGCTGGATATTTCGTTTTTTTTAACTTTCAGAAAAACATAATCTAATTTTTTCCAGGCTCGAATCATTTTTGGCGACGGAAACGGCAAAACAGGCGTGGTAGTCTCAGAGGACAACGACGACATGGTGATCCGCCTTGACGACAGCTCCATCAAACTCACATTTGTCGAAAATGTCTGCAAATTGGCCTAATCGATATCTCATTCCCATATTTTTTTAATAGAACGGACTTGATTGAGTGTTAAGTTATTTTTCCAGTCAGAATAAAGGGTAATATATTATATTAGAAGAGTTTTGGATATTTTTGGATTTTTCGTTATTTTTTCGAGACTTTTTTTTTGGTTTTTTAAATATTTTTATGTGAGAGAGTGTATTTTACAAACCTTATAAAGATTCTTTATTACGGTGATTCTTAAAGGACGTATTTTACATTTTTGCAATTTTTCTCCGAAATTTTTTATTTAAGATTTTAAATTCGAAAAATTACCGTATGTTATATACTCGTGTTACAGTTGTCATATTTTTGAGAGCTATATTATAATGTAGCGTCGTCTCAGATGCGTCGATTCAATCTGGTCATCATGAGTCGCTCGGTTTGGTCGATTCTCTCATTTTCTCGTTGCGTTTTCTTTTCGTCGTCTTCGGAAGCGCGAATTTCACGGAGGTTATCTGGAAATAAAATTATTTTAGAGAGGCAGAAGAGATCGCTTGTAATCTACGAGGTTTTGATGTATTTCCATTTGCAAAAATGATTTGATGATTGATTTTTTAATTGAAAAGTGCTAAAATTTAACTGATCTTAACGGGTTGAAGAGATGATATTTTAAAATGACTTACAAACCAAAAAAAAAGAAACTTTTGATTTGGAGATTGAATTACTGTCAACTCTCGGCACAAAAAATCGCAAGAGACCAAAAAATTAATTTGTTATATTCTTTGAAAGCTTTGGTTATACGATTCATTTTTAGATCGAAAGTTGGCGAAAATGAGACATTTTTTGCGAATTTAGGTATGAAAATTTTAATGTCTATTTTTACTGTAGAGTGTAATGCTCCTACAAAAAAACGATTTTTTTCCGCGCGAAATTGGCAAAGATATAGACAAAAAATGTTTTCCTCTCTGATCGCTCTCCGCCTTTCGCATGCTCTCTCGGCCGCAAAGATCGTTGAATATCTCGGCTGCGCCTGGAAAGCGAGAGCTAAAACTTTCAGGAATTGATACGTGGCCTATGCCTGACGTGCGTGCAAAATTGATGGAAAGTTTGAGCGTCGCACTTGGAGCACTGTTCTTGTTAATATCGACAAAGGATAAGGTCTATACGATATTTTTTTGGAAGTTACGATGTCTTTTTGAAAGGTTTTTCAACAGATATCGCCTATGTCTGACTTGCATGCAAAATTTGAAGAGAATCTTAGCGCTACACTTGTGGTACTTGTTAAATTTGTTGAAAAAAAATAAATTTTTGGTTTTTTAATCAAAAATTTTTTTAAATTTTTTACACGCAGTGCAGGAATCATCTTTTTTTAAACTGCACTTTTACAATCGCTATTGAGGTTTCCGTTCATCATTTGTCTTCCAAAATTACAAAAAGTGCGAAGGAAAAGTAATTGATGACAAAAATGGACAAAACTGTTTCAGGATTGTAAACTTTACTGCGTCTTGGAATTTTTGCAGTAAAAATGTAAAGTATCAGGCAATGTTTGAGGTGACATACGTGTTCCAGAACTTATTTAGCGCAAATGTTAAATTTTTTCAAAAAATTGTAAATTCTGACTTTCGATCTCTTCCATTTGCTTGGGCATCCCTTGTTTGAGTTTGGTCAGTTCTTGAGGATTCAATTTCTCAAAAATTGCGTAGAATCTGTCGACTTCTCGCTCTGTGGGGGCGATAAATCCAACTTTAATCATCTGAAAAAATATTTAAATAAAAAAATCTATAAAAAATTTTTAATTTATTTTATGAATTAAAGTTTTTTTGGGTGATAGGTCGGCGCAAGAATCCGTGAGACTTTTTCGCACCGTGCGTGCTGTTTTTGTTTTTTTTTGCACTGTGCGAAAATTGTAAAACGCACAGTGCAATCAAAGAACTTGAACAGTGCAAAGAAAACTTTTGTTTTTTTCACAGTGCATGTCGCGGAAATCACTCCAGCGACTTTCCGAAAGACTAGTACTACTCGCGCCATAAAGTCCCGACAATTTTGCACGGTGCATTTTGCTCAAATTTTCGCGAGCGTCGCGGCGATTTTCCGTTTTTACCCAAGCGACATGCACTTTTACGCGACTGCACTCCAATTTTTTGCGCGCGACATCGGCGACAAAATTGTCGGGACTTTATGGCCCGAGTAGTGCTACTCGGCGCAAAAAATCCTGAGAATTTGCACTGTGCGTTTCGAAAATCGCGAAAAAACGGCTTCGCACAGTGCATTTTGACCCAAAAACATCATTTTGCACGGTGCATTTTGCATTTTTTGCCTTACGTCGCGCGCGACTCCCAATTTTCTCAGCGATAAATCATTTTTTTCCGCGTGCGACAAAATTTGAGAGCGCGATAAATTCTCAGGACTTTTTGCGCCGAGTAGTACTACTCGCGCCATAAAGTCCCGACAATTTTGCACGGTGCATTTTGCTCAAATTTTTGCGAGCGTCGCGGCGATTTTTCGTTTTTACCCAAGCGACATGAACTTTTACGCGACCGGCTTTTTGCACGGTGCAATGGGCTTTTTTCTGTTGTCGCGGGCACCCTGACTTTTTTCGCACAGTGCAAAAAAAAGTCTATTGCACGGTGCAAAAAGCCAGAAATTGCACAGTGCAAAGTGAATTTTTGTTTTCGCACAGTGCGTATCGCAGAAATCACTCCAACGACCGTCGGACTGGTAAAAATCTTTTTCTGTATTTTTACAATTAAAAAAAAAAAAATTTTTTTCAAATAAAAAAATGTTTCAATTTTTAAAAATATTTTTGTTTTTTGATATCTAAAATGTTTTTCCGGTCTTGAAAAAATCTTCTTGTCCTTACACTTTGAATGACCTCGCTCATCGCGGCGGAAAGGCCACCTTCCCGGAAGACCTCGTCTTGAAGTTGTAAATAGAGTGCAAGGTTGTTGGCGATCAGATTCTCCGATTCGGTTTCGTTTTTTGGGACAAGGACATCATAGGTTGGATTCGCCTCCAATTTTCGTTGAATTAACGCTGAAATGAGATTTTTTATAGGGAAAAAGAATCTGTTTTGATTGCACAGTGCGAAAAGTCAAAAAATGAATTTTTTCACAGTGCGGCCCAAAAAAGGTTATAAAATGCAGATATGGTACAATACGTTGAGTGTGACGTTCAAACTTTTTTAGAGATGTTGGGTGTCACAAAATTTCGAATTTTGGGAATAAAATTTTGATTGCACAGTGCAAAAAATCAAAAAAAAATTCATTTTTGCACAGTGCGGTCCAAAAAACTAGCGAAAACTTTTAACGTGGTAAAAATACTGTCTCGAATTCTTTTCATGTTATTATTTTTTGTATTTTCAAGAAAAAATAACGACTGCACAGTGCGAAATTTTAGGCAGTAAAATATAAGGCAAAAAATAAATCATGGCACATAAACGTTGTTTGGCACAGTTTAAAATACCCTTTTTTGCCATTTTTCCCGGAAAAAATCGAAAATATCGACTGAAATCTCAATTTTTATTAAAAAATCTTGACTTACCATCATAATTCGGCAGTAATAAGCGGATTAACAGTTCGCTTTGTCGATTATCTTCTTGTGATCGGATTCCCACCACAAAAATCATCAGCAAAAACAGTTGCCGTTCCAGGGAAGTCATCGTTTTTCTGATTTCTGCCGGCCTTTCGAAAATCGTCGGCGTTTTTCGATCTGAAAAACAATTCCGCTTTTGGTAGTTGCGGCGGTATTTGTAAAGGGCGGGGCCTCGAAAAACATTGAAAAAATAAAAAAAAATTGGAAAATTATTTAAATTTTAAAAATTTTTCCTTCAAAAAATCAAAAGTAATTTATGAATGGAAAATTTTTGTGACAAAAAAGTAATTTCTGAAGTTTACGAAATAAAATTGAGGTATCAAAACTGGTAATCGGAGCAACCTGAAGAGAGAAATTACTCGGAAAGGGAGGTAAATTGTCATAAATTTGTTTTTTTTTACGTAAAATCAGGAAAACCCCCTTTTTAACATTTTGTTCCCCCCCCCCCCCCCCCCCCCCCCCCCCCCCCCCCCACAAAATATTGGGAAAGTATCGCTTCTGTTGAAAATTAGGAGCTAAAAATTTTAAAGATTTTTTTTGTCCAGAGGCAAAACTTGAAAGAAATTCTTGCGATGGTTGTATCCCAGACGGGAAACGGTTTTCGTCCGGAAAAATGTGATTTTTTGTAGGAAACATTAAGTAATTCTGAAACTTGCAAGTTGAAAACCGCAAAAGAAGAAATTTTTTAATACTCACGACATAAAGTCCGTAGAACTTTGCACAGAACGGACTATTAGTACTACTCGCGCCATAAAGTCCCGACAATTTTGCACGGTGCGTTTTGCTCAAATTTTCGCGGCCGTTGCGGCGATTTTCCGTTTTTACCCAAGCAACATGCACTTTTCGGCGACCGCATCCGCGCGACATCAGCGATAAAATTCTACGGACTTTATGGCGCGAGTGGTAGACCAATCAAAAAAAGAAAGATTGCGTAAAACAATGAGTACCCTCTGACTTGTCGGAGTACTGTAACATAACTTGTAACCCTGCGCACATTTTCTTTTCACAATGCTGTGGAAACTGTCTACAACAAATCCTCTTTCAATATAAAATAAAAAACCACCCGATTTCGCCAGCCTGTCTTAAGCTGATTATTTATAAGTCATACTAAAATAATTTTATACATTTTTTACTCAAAACATACAAAGATTTGTATTTTGTGTTGCGTCAACAATGATCACCCGTAATTCACAATGATGATTTATCTTTTTAACTCAAAAAATTCCGACAAAATCCTTTGTTGTTACCTTATGTCGTATTTTACACCTAAAAAACCACAATGAATCTCAGAGGTCTTACTGTAATATTTAAAATCAGTGCGACTAATAACTGTCATTATTTTTGATAGAAAATCTAATTATTTCCTTTCGTTTTACAACGTAACACGTGAAAAACGCACATCGACAACACCGTTATCAAGCTGGATACTTGTTGTTTAAGCTAGCCAAATCATGCGCCCTAAGGCGCCAAAAGTTGTCAACAAAACAGCTGATTTTAAAGTGAGAAAAGAAGCAGAACCAAGTTGTAACCGCCGATTACAAAACAAGGTCAACAACGATCAGACGGCGATGGGCAGCGAAAGGAGAAGATTTGCTCAAAACTTTAGGGAAAATGAAGAAATAATGACATGTTTTATTGCATTAAAGACTGCAGAAAAATGTGAAATACGCGTATCACATTGACGCGAAATTTATAACAACCAAAAATTCGGTAAGGGTTCATTTTAAAGTTTTATAAAAATCATGACGTACTAGCAATAAAAGTGCTCCAAGTATAATACGACGTTCAGATGCTAATGAAACTTGGCACAAATTTCGATTCATTCTCGGACGCAATGCCAAAATGGGACCAGAACGAGCCCTCTTATAATGAATATTTTTTTTTCATCCCTTGCGACTCGTTATGCAAAGGTAGTTTTTCAAGTACTATCAGTCTGAAAATAATTTGGAATCATCGCGCCTTGGAACTTCAAATCAAGAAGAAAGGTGTTCAAGTTGGCGATTCGTCTTTGACACTTCGCAACATCGAAGAAAAGTATCTTTTTGGGTACCTAAATTTGCCATTTCTTGTTAGAATTTGCTGAAAAGTATCGCAAATTGTTGAAAAAGTTATTTTATTGTGGTATGGGAGTTATTTTGCCGTTTTCTTTCAAATACTGGCTATAATCGTAAATCAAGAAAAAAAGGCGGCAGCTAGGGAAATAATTTTTCGCACGTGTTGCGAAGTGTCAAAGACGAATCGCCAACTTGAAGACATTCTCTCTTGCTTTTTCGATTTGACGTGCGACGTTCATGAAACTTGGCACAAATTTGGATTTATTCTCGGACGCAATGCCAAAATGAACCAGAACAAGCCCTCTTATAACAAATATCTCTTTTTTCATCCCTTGCGATTCGTCATGCAGAGGTTTGGTCATATTCATTATTGAGAATTCTAGCATTGGAGTCACCGCCCTCATTAGGCACCTTATCGACTGACCCGGTCTGATTGAAGACAGTTTGTTAGCTCATCACCTCGAGACGAGAGTGTCCCTAATAAACTAAATGCTAAGCTAAATATATAAGAGGAAATATTAAAGCTTTTCAAGTACTATAAGTCTGTCTTGGAATCGTCGCGCCTTGCGCACAGTCGCAGTTGGGAATTTGATGCGCGACTGCGGCGAGGCGCGAAATTTCGCTGCGACAATTTCGAATTATTTTGCTGACGGGACTGATAGTCTGTTCGTTTGAAACGGGCCGGCCCGGAGCCTCGTCTAGCGGCAAGCGACTCCCGAAAAAAGCTTATTGCACGGTGCAAAAAGCAAGAAATTGTACAGTGCAAATTGAACTTTTGTTTTTGCACAGTGCATATCGCAGAAATCGCTTCAGCGACTTTTACGGACCGATTAGTACAGACAAGAAATTTACCATTGTATTTGCATGTTTTCTGAGAAGATGTCAAAAATTACACTGACGGATATTTGTAAAATACGTCGTTTCCTCTATAGGGCATAAAATACGTCGTTTCCTCTATAGTACTACAACCAACATTAATTCAACCAAAGAACGTAAATTAAAACACATTTTAGAGCTTTTTCTGAAATTTGGAGTCTTTAAAATACGAGTGTATCTTTGTAAAATACGATACAAACAAAACTTTCAAATTAATCATAAGAAAATTGCATAAAAAATTCACCAAAAAAAAAAAAAAACACCCGGCTCAACAGTTTTGCAACAATGTTCACTTTCCTTTTCCTTCTTTCTCATAGATTATATACCCAATAATTCGGGTAGTTCAGGAACCTGTTTCAAAAAACGAAGACGTCTCAAGGAGTTATTGTAACCGACTTTTCTTGAATATTACTCAAAATTTTTGGTATTTAGAGAGAAATACCTGCAATGGTTAGCTTGTTAATCGTATATTAAAACGGACTGGTCAAATTTTTTTATTTTGGCTCACAAGGGAAGTATCCCGAGTGTGACGCTCAGATTTTCTTTAAATTTTGTACACTCATCATGCATAGGTCACATATTAATTTTTTGAAAGTTTTAGCTCGCCCTTTCTAGGCACTGCTGAGATATTAAACTGTTCTTGCGGCCGAAAGAGCACGCGAAACGCGGAGAGCGGTCACAGAGGAAAACATTTTTTGTCTATATCTTTGCCAATTTCGCGCGGAAAAAAATCGTTTTTTTGTAGGAGCATTACACTCTACAGTAAAAATAGACATTAAAAAAAGTGTCACATTTTTTTCTACATTCGGCCTAAAAATGTCAGTCGTTTCTGCAAAGCGCGAGCTAGGAGTCTTGCATATGTCTCACACAAAATAATACTAAATTTGTGTTTCATCAAAATCTGAGCGTCGCACTTGAGGTACTTCCCCTGTTAATCTAGGTATACTGAGAGGCATTCTAAATCATTTTCTAGCAACTTAAACCTGTCTAATTCCAACTACAGAAATTCCAAATGAAATTAGCCCAAATGAGATCTGACTTAAATGAAAGGTTGCGCTATATACGCCGACTTGGGGTTCGTTTCAACAATGTTCTCTTTCAGCACTTTATCTGTTTGTAAAACTGATTTAAGAGGTAAAAAGGTGTGTTTTCTCGCATGTCTTGGACAAATTCTCCTCAAAAGCAGTTGATGTAATACGAATATTATTGGACAAGGCTTTGTTTGTGGACACAGGCCAAGCAATATGCTTGACTTTTGTTTGATTTGTTTCAGAGTTTCAAATTTCGAGGGTATTTTTCCAATATATATGTATAATAAAAAAAATTACGTGATTTTCTATCTTGTTATTTCTAAAGTCTTTTTAGCGAAATTTTTGGGGAAATGTCAAATTTGTCTTGCTCTTTATGAGGAAAACGGAATCTGAGTAATGCAAAGCAATTTAATTGATCCAAATTTAAATTTATAAATGGCAAAGTGATCTTGGCTGATTAACTTTTTGGTCCGTCGACTTTTTCCTCACGTCAGACGTGTTTTTTCAAATTTTGCCCCAGAGTTTTTTTGCTTTGACAAAAGTTGTTCTTTAAAAAAGTGGATTTTTGTATTTTATTTTCAAAATTGGATAACGAAAATCGTAAAAATTACGTATTTTACCGTTTTCTTGCGTGTTTTTAAAAAAAAACAACAGCTATAATACTTTTGAATTGCGCGTTTTACGGCGTGTGAAACGAAATGTCAAAAAATCATTTTTTTATGTCCTGCAGCGAAAACAAAGGCGGCAGACTTGCAAATAATTATTAGTAAGCATGTAGAATGTCACCATTATTTTTCCAGTTGTTATTGGTGCAGTAGGCAAAGAAACTTTTTAGACATTTCGTTTTCACACCGTAAAAAGCGCAATTCAAAAGTAGCTGTACTGTCTCTTTAAAAAGGTCTATTAAAGTATTGCGAGCAATATGGTGAGCTCAGTTTCACCTTGATAGCTCGCATATCGCTAACAAATTGGTTGCCCGCAAATGCCATTTAAAAAATATTCCCCGCAGAGTGATTGTCCGCAAAAATCCTGCCCGCAAGTGTCGCGCTCAGCGCGTATAATATGAGAAACACGTTTTTCCCTCGGTTTTACTAAACTATGATCTGAAAACATCCTTTTATTGTAAAAACAGTTTATCTTTCCATTTCCTCTTCACATGTCATCCAATGCAAACTTTATATTAACCATTTGCCTCCTATTATTTATTTTTGATAGCACTTTGCCCTAAGTTGCTCCAAAAATTCCCTTAGGCGTTTCCTGGGCGTTGTCTTAATTTTTGTTGGTTGTATTAGTAACATGTTCCTTTTAAGTCAGCTAAAAACTGATCAAAGCGCCTGTTTGCGAACAGCATTTGAATGTTTAATCAGCGATGAAAAAGCTCAAGCTCCGACCAAGTTTCGCTTGGTTTTGCGTTGGATTTGTGGGTCTCTCCGTGGTCGTGGTTTACCATTCATATGATGGAGGGAGCAAAGCGAGTGGGAGATTTGAAGCAGCAGGTGACGGTGATGACGATGCGAAAATTGGGTACGATTTTGGGATTTTATATCAGTGTGTTGGGCAAATAATTCGGAATCGTCGCAGCGAAATTTCGCGCCGCGCCGCTGTCGCGATTCCCAAGCGTCGCGAAGCGAAGGCGCGTGATTCCAAGGCGCGACGATTCCGAATTATTTTCCCGACAGGCTGATAATACGAGATCAGCTGACAACTATGAAAGTGTTACGTCGATATTTTTTAAAAATTTTGGACGTAAATTCGGGGTATGTAACATGTCAATTCCAGAAAATTCTGGCTTGCACTGTGCAACTGCGAGATATTGAACGACCTCAGAAATGACTAAAACAAGAATCTAGCCGTAAAAAGTGACAATTTTTACTGTTTTTTCAAACAATGATGATGTATGTCGTAGCTAAAAGCCTCTATGCTCTAAGTATATCGATACCTATACCAAAGTTCTAATAACAATGGAAGTACCGCAAATGCGACGCTCAGACTTTTTTTGAATTTTGCACAAACTTTTGGCATTGGCCACATATGAATTGCTGCCAAATTTACCGCTTTGCGGCCGAGAGAGTACGCGAAACATGGAGAGCGGCTATAGAGGAAAACATTTTTTGGCCATAACTTTGTCAGTTTTGCTCGGAAAACATAAATCTTTTTGTGGAAACATTACCCTCTCTGGTAAAAATAGGCATAAAACTTTTAGCTTGCGATTTGCAGGCAAAGCCGAGATATTCAACGATCTTTGCGGCTGAGAGAGCACGCGAAACGCGGAGAGCGGTCACAACATTTTTTAGCCATATCTTTACCAATTTCGTGCGGAAAAAATTATTTTTTTTGTAAGAACATTACCCTCTGTGGTACAAATAGGCATTTATACCAAAATTTGCAAAAAATTTTCTTATTTTTGCCAACTTTGGGCCTAAAAATCTGGATCGATTCTGCGAAACGCGATCTCGGAATCCCACATATTTTTTACGAAACTTTCGATAGCGTATTTTACAAACAAAAAATATATTTTTCAGCAAGGTTCTTTTGGATTTCCATTGCATAAATCGTCTGGAACAAAACAAATTATGCAAATCGCCGGTGAAGGTTGGAGTGTTTCGAAATCAGAGTACATTTTTGAAAATTAGTCGGAAACGCTTTATGGTGACGCATTTGTTTGAGCAAAATGCAAAGCAAGACTTTATGTGGTTCAAAACGGCAAAGAAAGAGGAAAAAACAAGGATTATTGTGAAGTAAGTTTGATACGTTGATAGCGATGTTACAAATTTTTTTAATTTTGTCCGAACCTTTAAACAGCGTTGCCTGGAATAGCCGTATTTTACAAACAACAGAATTACTGAAAAGACTGTTAGGACACTAGACCGTTCGCAAAGTCGCCGGAGTGATTTTGGTGACATGCACTGTGCAAAAACAAAAGATTTTGTTTGCACTGTGCGATTTCTTGCTTGCTGCACCGTGCAATAGGCTTTGCTTAGCTGACCCTCACACTTTGACTTTTTTGCACAGTGCAAATATACTGACTTTGTAAAATATCAATCGCACCGTGCAGTAAACTTTTTTCGGCTGTTGCTCGCACCCTGACTTTTTTTGCACAGTGCAAACGCCAAAAATCGCTCTAGCGGCTTTTATAGACGGACTAGTAGGCCGACGTACTCTAATTTAACAAAAAATTTGTCCAACCTTCCAAAAATCTTGCAAAGCTTTGAAAAATTGTAAATAAAATGCTGTTAAGTTATTGCTTGCACTTTCATTTCGAACATTTACAAAGCGTTTCCCTTTATTTCCTGCTTTTCAGCCTTACAAATTTATGTTTCGTCTTGTAAGCTCAACTTACCGGGCTAAAAATGTCGGTTCGGCGCGGAAACAATGTAAAAACTATTAAAAATTTTTCAATGGAGATTCTCTGAATTTTTTTTATTTTTATCGGAACTCTTATAAAAAGAAGATGTTATAATACATAAAAAAGTCGTATTTTACAACAACTAAATTGCGGCAAAAACTGCCAAGATACATCAATTTCAAGTTGAATTTCCCTTGATATCTCTTCATTTCAGCGCTCCATTCATTCTTCAAAATATTTCTTTTGAGGACGGCTCGAAAAAGATGTTATTGGTTCCGCAAGATACGGCTGGTTTTCTGAGGAAATGGCAAAAATCTGAATATATTCCCTGTTCTGGAAGAGGGGTGCAAAATCGAACTGCGGACAACGCAAAACGAGTGATTCCATTGAGCGCTGTGAGGAATGTGATGGCCGAATTCCGAGATTTTGCTGATGCCAATAACAAAACTGCGTATTTATTGGGTGGAAGTTTGTTGGGTAAGCTCAAAACTTATGCTTTTGTTTGTGCTAAGGAAAGCCCACTCTCTCGGTGCCGTATTTTATAATTTTGTGATTTTGGCAGAACGTTTCAAAATGACGTCAAATTGCTTTCATTGTCGCCAAGTTGCGTCAAATTGTGTCAAATTGCCGTCCTTTCGGGTTGACGACCTGTTTAATCAAAAAAACATTGTCCAAGGTAGTATAGGGGCTTCAAACATGTTTAAGTCCATGTACAAATTAAAACAACAGCTTATAACAACAAAAAGAGTTCAATAGACTCATTTTCGGATCATCTTCGTCCTCGTTCCTCCCGCTGCAACTGTCATCCAAATTCTCATTAATGAATTGAGTCAGTAAAGTTGGAGGCTTCATCCAGTAAACTCGAAGAGTTTTTGGCATGAAAATTATTCGTTGCGGGGAAAAAAATCTAAAATTTGCGGAACACATGACTCAGAATTAAAACAACTTTCTCCACGACATTTTTTGGTTCTTTTAAATAGCTTGAGTCATAATATCAAACTGCAGTATAACAAAACGTGTCTGTAATGAGCAATTCTAGAGGTATCACAAAGCAATGTTAGACCAAAGTGAATCTCCGTACAACAAATGCGTTATATAACAAATCGATTGTTTTTTGGTTCTTTGTGGCGATGCGTTGTACAGAGATTTGACATTAGTTGAGTTCTCATCACAAAAAAAAACAATTAAAATTTGATGTGAAATACCAAAGAGGCAGTCCTTACTTTCTTACAGGCTGGTACCGAGAATGCTCTTTAATTCCGCATACCACTGACCTCGACTACGGTATGGATCACACCGAGCATTCGGACGAATTCGAAGCCCAAATGGAGAAGCGTTATCTGGTTTATTGGATGCAAGGGGCTGGCAATGAAACTGATCTCATAACGTACCATAAGGACAACGTCAAGACCGATTTATTTTTTGTTTTTCCGTACAACGACACTCACTCTTATACGAATGGGTTCTTGGTCCCGGAGAAACGAGAGATCCGATGGCTGATCCCCAAAGTGACAAGGATATGCTCAACAAGTTTGCTGGACACTCTGATGTATGTACCTTGCAATGCGGCGGAGATTATTTTGGTGAGCTGAGCTTTTTTTGACATTTTGGCATATTAAAGGCCCAGTACAGCTGGTTTTAGATTGCACTTTTTTCGGCTTGGTTTTTTACGCCTTTTTCGCCGAGAGAGTACGAGAAAAGCGGAGAACGGTCAGAGAGGAAAACATTTTTTTTTGGCCGTATCTTCGCTTATTTCTCACGGAAAGAAATTATTTGCTGTGGAAACATTACCTACCCGCCGCGGTAGAAATAAACGTGCAATTTTTTGCCTAAATTTACCAAAAATTGTCGCGTTTTTCAAACTTTAGACGTAAAATTTTGGTCATTACTGCAAACCGCAAAAAATTTGTGCCCACTTTGAGGCATAGAGCACATATCAATTTCTAAAAATTTTAGCTTGAGCTTTCCGAGATATACAGCCATGTTTGTCGCCAAGAGAGTACGCGAAACGCCTAGAGTGGTCATAGAGAAAACATTTTTGGGCCACATCTTGGCCGGTTTTGCGCGGAAAAAAATGATTTGTTGTTTATATATTACCCTTTACGGTATATACAGGTATGCAATTTTTCATGCCTAAATCCGCAAAAAAGTATCCCATTTCTCACTTTTCAGCGTAAAAATGTCGGTTGTTTCTGCAGAACGCGAAGCAGGAGTCTTGAATTTGCCTACAAAAAAAATTATTCTAAATTAGTGCCAAATTACATCAATATCAAAGCGCCGCACTTGGAGCACATTCCCTGTCATTGTTACTTCTCCCTAAAATTCATTGCATTTTCAGTCGGACTATGGCCCAAATTGGATGATAGACGCTCCATCCAAGAATTACTACTTCCACTCCTCTGGCAGTAATATCATTGAGGGTCGGCGATTCAACAAGACGGAATGGGAGAAGGTTTATCGACCGAAACAAGGATTCTGGGGATAAATGTTCGGATGGCTTTTGTTATTGTTGTACATAAAGGGTATTAAGATACTATCAAGAATCATTAATAAAAACGATTTTTTGTTTACGACTGGACTGGAAAATGTCATGTGATACGACGATCCTTTTCTCGGATTCGATGGAGAGGGAAATTTGGCGGCAACTTTCGGTCGATATTTTTTTTACATGGGTTATTTAGCAGCTTGAAAATGTATATTTACACCAAAGTCATCTTGCTCTGTCGCATAGGAATGGTTATTTCTTTAAACGCCTGGGGAGTTGAGACCATTCCCTTGTTAGAGTTTGGGTGTTTTTAGTGTTTTAAAACTTTTTTGTAACGGAAATAAAGTTTTTTAGTTCAAAAAAAGTGAAATATCAACAAAAACATGACATTTTTTGACATTTGAAAAATTAAAAGTTCAAATAAATTTTTATTTTAGTAGAAATACTTTTGATATGCGTTTTTTATGTTTGGCAAGAAAAAATGTCAAAAAAGCTCTTACGTTGTAGTTTAGAAATTTTTTATAGGGTTTATGAAATTAAAAAAAAATTATTTTTGAATTTAAAAAACTAAAGCCATGGTAAAATACGTTTAGGTATAACTTTTCCGTTTAATTAAAGGGCCAGTACAGCTACTTTTGCATCGCGCTTTTAACGGACGTGGAAACAAAATTTCCGAAAAGTTTATTCGTCTACTCTGTACCAATAACAACGGAAAAAAATAATGGTGACATTCTACATGCCCACTAATAATTGTTTTACTGTTTGTATCTCTGCCGCCTTTGTTTTCGCTGCAGGACATAAAAAAATTTTGCAGCAAAATTGAAAACACTGAAATAAATATTAGTAGGTATGTAGAATGTCACCATAATTTTTTCCTGTTGTTATTGGTACAGTAGACATAGAAATTACATTTCGTTTAGCAACGAAATTACGCGATTCAAAAGTAGCCATTTTTCAATTCAAATTTTTTCGTTTTTTTCCATTTTTCGAAAACTTTTCCCACTTTTGGTTGTTCAAATCGAAGTATTCGACGTGTTTCGGGGAGAATGGCGAATTTTACTCGTAAACTTTTCTGGTTTTGCGTTGGAATCGTGACTTTTACTTTGGTAATGATCTACAATTCAAATCATGAGGCAAATGAAGTGTCGGAATTCAAAAAACAATTGGATTCAATGAAAATGGAGGTTGTAAAGTAAATTTTTACTTTTTTTGTACTTTAGGCATAGTAAAATGTTGTAATAAAAACAATTTTTTTTTAATTTTTTTTAATTTTCTTTTATTTCATCCGGTTTTTTGCTTTTTTATGTTTATTTTTCCAGAAAGCTTCTTTTGGACGTTGATTGTTGGAATCGACTGGAGCAAAGAAAATTTTGCCGGCTGCCAATGGAAGTCGCTAGCTTCGAAGGGTACGATTTGCCTTTGAATAAATCAATTTTCGCATCGCGATATGTCATCGAACAGAAGGAAGGTCAAGATTTTATGTGGTTCAAACCGGAAAATAAGACCGATAAAGCAAGGATCATGGTGAAGTAAGTCGAACAAAAACTTTTTCATGACAAAAAAAAATTTTTGACTAAATTTTTGCTTCAAAAATTTTAAAAATTGAATGTTTTTATTTAAAAATAAATATTTTGCCCTTAAAAACTCGTAATTTAAATTTTTCTCATGTTTTTTTTCAAAATCACCTTTTCTTCATAACGAGAGAAAGACTTGACCCTAAATGAGTCAAGTGTTTCTTTCAAAAATTGAAACCAAAATTTGTGCCATGTTTTCCAATTTTGGCAGCCTGCTTCATACGCTTTTGTCATGATCAATATATTTTTTTAGCATCGTTTTTATCCCTCAAAACGTCCCATTAGAAGATGGCTCCACTGTTCAGTTGCTAATTCCAAGAGAAAAAGATGACTTCCTCAGGAGATGGGAGAAATCCGAATTTATCCCCTGTTCCGGAAAGGGCGTCAGAAATCGGGATGTTCAAGATACGACAAGAGTGATCCCATTGAGCGCTGTGAGAGATGTTATGGCCGAATTTCGGGATTTTTGCGATGCCAACAACAAAACGGCCTATCTGTTTCATGGAACACTACTTGGTGAGGTTTTGGGGAGGAGTAACAATAGAATCCGGATTTTTGAGCATTTTGAAGTTTTTTGATTTTTTTGTTTTTTGGATCAGTTTTTTTATTTTTAGTTAATTTCCCAAGCTGCGCCCGAATCGTCCTTTTACATTACAGTGAAGCCTCTGTAAAAAAAACGTGTCCACTTTAAGCAATTTTAGGAATCCCTAGGGTGAATTTTAAGCTAAAATCAAACGTTCTGCAACAAAACCCTATAGCAAATGTCCTTCCGTTGTACCAGGACTTGAGATTATTCTGTAGATAAAAAAAATAAAAAGATTTTTAAAATACGATGTTGACAAATGTGTTTCTCTTACAGGCTGGTACCGAGAATGCTCTTTAATTCCGCATACCACTGACCTCGACTACGGTATGGATCACACCGAGCATTCGGACGAATTCGAAGCCCAAATGGAGAAGCGTTATCTGGTTTATTGGATGCAAGGGGCTGGCAATGAAACTGATATCATAACGTACCATAAGGACAAGGTCAAGACCGATTTATTTTTTGAATACCCTCTAAACGACACTCACTCATATACGAGTGGATTCGTAGTCCCGGAGAAGCGAGAGATCCGATGGTTATCGCCGAAAACGACAAAGATTTGCTCGACCAATTTGCTGGACACTTTGATGTATGTGCCTTGCAATGCGGAGGAGAAGATCAGGGTGGGTGAATTTTATTGGTGGGGCAAAAAAATTTTTTTTGAGGTATTTCTTTAATTTTTAATTGAAATTTTGGTCTTACCAAGGTCCTCATCATTTTGGGGATGAGAGAAAAACATGAACCAAAATGAGTCAAGTGTTTCTATCAAAATTTTTTCAGGTTTAATTAGGGGCGTGGTTGGTCAAAAATTTTGAGAAGGGGAATTCAGTGTTCTTTGACTTTTTAGCTATAATTTGACCTCTTTTTAGTCCGCATACGGTAATAATTGGATGGTGGATGCGCCTTCGAGGAATCAATTTTTTCAGAACGCCTCATTCAACACGGTTCAAGGCCGGATTTTCAACAAGACCGAATGGATGAAAGTTTATCGGACAAAGAAAGGATTTTATTAATGAATTTAGATTTAAAATGAAATGAAGTTGTTTTTTTATATTAATATTATTATAGTTTTTATTTCCATCCCGTTCTTGCACTACTTTTTATGTAAAAAATACCTAAAAATATTCATCGGGGCGGTAGGAGAATTAGCGTCGCCAGAATGTTTGATACACTCTGTCCATGTTTTTTACTTTTATTTGCACTTAATTGGCCTCGAGGCAAAAGTTTTCTTCCACTGTTTTTTCGGATAAAAAAGGAGGGGGGGGGGGGGGGGAATGAAATTACTGAGCAAAAAGTTTCGATCCACGGATATCCGGAGATTTTCCAATGCATTTTGTCACTTTTTTTGGTAGGGGGGGGGGGGGGGGGTGGTTGTGAATATTTTAAATTTTTTTTGTAAAATGGCGACCCTTCACTTGGGGCAGATTTCATTTGGGGCAGACTGAACTTCAGTGTTCGATACGGTTAGAATCTGAGCTCTTAGTAGCCAGCAAGCGCTTAGCATTGTAAAACGTCGTTATCCAAAAGGTCAAAGTTGGTAAGGGATGCCTTAAATAGCTAGCGAAGCCGTTGCAAGGCAGAGCGACCGGACGACTTAAAGTTAATGTAGAATGTTGAAACTATTGCCAAAACGTCTTGCTAGCTTCCCAATGAGTAGGAATGACAGCCATTCGGTCAATTACACTCTCTGCGAGATAAAAATAGCAGCCAGGACCCCGAGAGGTTGTGTAACGTTGCTTTGCTGCTATTCCAACTCTTTTTATAGCTATCCAAGCTAATTGATTACTGTTATAACCGTTTGTCATACGGTCTAAGACACTTGAGAGGCATTCTAAATCTTTTTCTAGCAATTTTAACCCGTCCAATACCAGCTACAAAAATTCGATATGCCTCAAATGAAATCTTCCCCAAATGAAATCTGCCCCAAATCAATGGTTGCGTGTAAAATACGTATTTAAATCCGATTTATGCATTCAATTCTTGTTATGATTCTTTTTTTTCGAACAAATCGCGGTCAAAAAGGGTTAGATACGCTAAGCCATACATTGCGCTTTATAAGGCACAGAAACGTTTGTTATACAAAAGGGACATCTTTAACGAGCGAAGAACGTGATTTTACTTTAAATTTTTGCCAATTCCGGTATTAAATTTTGATTTTTTGTAAAAAAAATTGTATACCGCAATAATACATAAATTACCTTGGAATTTTCAAGCTGAAACGAGCAAAAAAAACGAAATTTTTGAAACAAAGTTTTTATCCACTGATATCCATAGATTTTCCAAATTTCGGAACTTTTGTTAATTTTTAGTGACGTGGGCAGTGGAAAAATTGTGAATTTTTTTGACAATGTAAAATACGTCATCGGCTTTTAAAGATTTAAACGTACAATTGCAATTTAATTTGTAAAATCCAGAACATTCTCTTTTACTGTGCCACCTCTGCAGAACAAACCTTTGTACAACAACACCTGTCTATAACGAACAATTTCAAAGGCCCTGAGAGTCAATCTTTATCCAAAATAAATCTCCGGACAACGAAACCCTTTAATAATAAATTTATTTTTTTGATTCGTTTGTTGTACAGTGTTTTTATTGCATTTGACTATTCTATATTTCTTCTTGTTATATTCAAGTATAATATCCGTGTTTAACCTTGCCATCGAAAGAGATCGAAAATTACGCAATTTCCCTCCAATTCGCTCTTTTTCTCCCATTCTCCCCTCTCCCATATTCGAAACCGAGTAATTATCCGCGCACCAGTCGAATTAATCCCTTCTCACCTAATAATGGCCCACCTGTTCCACCTTTGTCCACAAATCACTTGTCTTTTACCGGGCCGGACGGCGACATCGCTTTTGTAGAGGGCGCTTGTTTTTGGGTAAACAAATTGGTTGACGCCGCTGGAGACGAGGCGTTTTAAGGCGTTGGTTTTACGTCAAACGTGGAAATGGAAGCTATAAATGAGATTGGAAGCGAGTTTTTTACTTTGATTGGGGACTGCGATTTTTACGGTCAAGGAAAGTATACACCACAAGTGGGACGTTCTGATTTTCTTCAAATTTTGTACGCACGTCAGCCATAGGCCACATATCAATTTTTGACGATTTTAGCTCACGCTTTGCAAAGGCAGCCGAGATATTCAACGATCTTTGCCGTTGAGAGAGTACGCGAAACGCGGAGAGCGGTCATAGAGGAAAAATTTTTGGCCATTTCTTTGCCAGTTTTGTGCGGAAAAAATTAATTTTTTTGTGGGAACATTACCTTCGATGGAAGAAGCAGTGGCGGAAATTTTTGTAAAACACAAAACGAGATCAATATTCTAGACTATACATACAAGTTATATCCAAATCATAGAATTTTTTATACCATCAGTTGAGAAAAAATAATGTTTCAAATTTTTCTGCAAAAAGGGACAGTACAGCTACTTTTGAATCGCACTTTTTACGGCGTGGAAACCAAATGTCAAAAGAGTTTCTTCGTCTACTGTACCAATCATAACGGAAAAAAATAATGGTGACATTCTACATGCCTACTAATAATTATTTTACTGTTTGCAACTCTGCCGCCTTTGTTTTCGCTGCAGGACATAAAAAAATGATTTTTTGACATTTCGTTTCACACGCCGTAAAACGCGCAATTCAAAAGTATTATAGCTGTTGTTTTTTTAAAAACACGGAAGAAAACGGTAAAATACGTCATTTTTACGACTTTCGTTATCCAATTTTGAAATTAAAATACAAAAATCCACTTTTTTAAAGAAAAACTTTTGTCAAAGCAAAAAAACTGTAAAATACGATGGTGTATTTATTAATTTTTGAAATTCAAACTCGGGATTTACTCAGTAAATCCGAAAAAGCCGTTTTTTCACTTATTCATTTTTTGGCTGATCCCCTCTCCAACCTGCCCATTAGCTAATTTGGCCCGTAATTTCACACTCAGATCCACAAATCTCTGTACGATCCGCTTAATTCTCGCATTTGGATCCACTTTGTTCGATAATCACTCCCGACGCATCTCACCTGGAAAGTGTCGTTTATGGATTTTTGGGAAAAATGGGGTCGTGTCTTGAGATTTTTTGCATTTTTATTAAATTTTTCACAAATTTGTGCAAAGATATTGACTTACCAGCTTATCTAAGTATTTTGCCTTTATTTTAAAATTTAAACTAACAGGAGAAGTACCACAAGTGCGCCGTTCAGATTTTGACAAAACTTGGCACAAATTTAATATTGTTTGTTCTAAGACATACTCGAAACTCCTGCAAATTTTGGCATGAAAAGTTTTATTCCTATTTCTACCAGAGGGGTAAATATTTCCACAAAAAATTAAATTTTTTGTCGCGAAACTGGCAGTTATAGCCAAAAAGTGTTTTCCTCTGTGACCGCTCTCCGCGTTTCGCGTGCTCTCTCGGCCGTAAAGATCGTTGAATATCTCGACTGCCTCCGAAAAGCGCGAGTTAAAATTTTCAGGAGTTGATACGGGGGGTATGCCTGACGTGCGTGCAAAATTTAAAGAAAATCTGAGCGTTGCACTTAGTGTTCTTTCTGTTCTTCCCTTGTGAGTTTATACAAAAGTGCGTAGAGGAGGAATTGACTGCCGACATATGTCCGATAAGTGTGCAAATATTTAAAAAAATCTGACAGCCACAAACGGAGCGTCGTATTTTACTTTTTTTAGCTCATAGCATTCCGGTAAACTTTTTTTATATTTTGGATTCCAACAAATTTGACTTTTTTCAAAATTTTAAGGGAAACCCTCCTACTTTAGATTCATTTTTCTTTTTTTTTGGCTAAATTTAACCGTACAAAAAATAAAATTTTGTATTTTGTTTGTCTTTTTCATTTTTTAAACAATTTGTAATTAATTTTTATGCATATTTTATATTTTCGTATTTGGCACACCTAACAAATAAACAAAAATGTTATACAATGCTCATCCCTATATTACCCTCAAATGCAAAACCACATTTTTTCAAACGTTAAACTCCAGAATTGCGTAACATCTCGTTTCCCAATTATCCCCTCTTCGTATGCAAATTGAGTGTCATTCGGAGGGGGATCCCTTTGGGCCACTGGTCATTGGCGTCAAATTTGCCAGGAATCAGTCGAGTGTAAACGCATGCACCATATGTTTTTTTGAAGGGGGTGTAAAGAATTAAGATGTTTTGAGGGCATTTTTGAGGGTTTTTTGTGGGGTAAGGGGAGATTTTTTTGAAATATTTTTTTTTCTGTAAAATTTCTGTAAAGGGAATTTATGTATATATAACAAAGACTTTTTATGACAAACATATTTTTGGTCCGTTGTGCAAAAGTTTTACCGGTTTTTCGTATTTTACAATGATTTTTTACAAGTTATTGTTAGCAATGATTTTTTGTAAATTTTTGTACAAGACTTGTTATAATAAACAATTTCAAAGGTCATAAGATGCAATTTTAGCCTAAAATTAGTTTTCGTATAACAAAACCCGTCTATAAAAAATGTTGTTTAGCCCTTTTGGAGTCATCGATCAAAGATTTTACGAAATTTTTGAAACCTTAGCTTAGGAGGCGTATTTTACAATATTTTTTTGGTCCAACGCTGCCGAAGTTTTTTGCCTGAAAATAATCACATAAAATTTTCAGAATTTATTTGTTTAGCATAGAGGAAAACTTTAGGAAAGCATTGTATTTTCAGAATAGTCGAATTTTACAGACTCACTATGCTAATCCGTCCGGTAAGTCGCTGGAGTGATTTTTGGTATTTGCACTGTGCAAAGAAAGTCGGGGTGTGAGAGATAGCATATTGCACGGTGCAAAAAGCAAGAAACTGCACAGTGCAAAAGGAGCTTTTGTTTTTGCACAGTGCAAACGCCAAAAATCAATCCAGCGACTTACCGGACGGATTAGCATAGTGAGTTTGTAAAATAGACTATTCTGAAAATACGATGCTTTCCTAAAGTTTGCCTCCAGGCAACAAATACATTTCTGAAAATTTTATGTCATTATTTTCAGGCAAAAAGCTTCGGCAGCTTTGGACCAAAAAAAACATTGTAAGATACGCCTCCTAAGGTAAGGTTTTAAAAATTTCTTAAATGAGCGGACTGTTAAAGGCCTGTTTTTTGGCGTGGTTCATCGCATGAGCTACTGTCTACTCTCTGTTTAACGGATCGTAAAGAAAATACTTGACATAAAAGGTTTTGTATTACGCAGGTCTCTAAAATCTACTTTAAGACATATCACATTGTTTGTTGTGGAGAGATTTTGGTGTACAAAGTTTTTACCGTCTCTGCAATTCCAATTTTTTCTTGAATAAATGCACATCGTTTGACAAAAACAATTCGCCAAATTTATTCCTGTTTTTGACACATTTTAAATTTTTTTCGTAATACGAAATCTCTCCGTATCCTTTTCCACGTTTCGAGTCATTTTTTATTCCCAAATCTCTCCGTTTTTCGTATTTTTGTTGCAAATCCCTGACAACGCCCGAATTCACGGCCGAAATCCGCCGATTAGAGGGAAAAGGGGGGGGGGGCTGCGCGAGGACGTAACGAACTTCCTCTGCGGAATTTATTCGATTTAACACTTTACTCTTTTTTTGGTCAAAAGAAGGAAGGTTTTCGCACGCTGACCGGTCAATTGTGGACTTGGGAGATATCAGTGAACAATGGAGGAGGGCGGAATAAAAGAATGAGGGTGGGTTAAAAATGCTATTGAAAAAATGGGAATGGGTGATGAATTTTGAATTTTTAGGGAAGCTAAGATCTTGTTTATCAAGGGCCAGGGCAGCTTCTCTTGAATCGCTTTTTACGGTTCGCGAAATGAAATGTCCAAAAAAGTTCTTCGTCCACAGTACCAATAACAACGGAAAAAATTATGACAACATTCTACATGCTTTCTAAAGATTATTTTACTGTTAGCAACTTTGTCGTTTTTGTTTTTGCGGTGGGACATAAAAAATTTTTACAAAACGGCATCTAACTTGTGTTTCAAAGGTTGAGTGGATCAACTAAGGGCCTGACAGGTCGAAAGAGACAATAAGTGAAGTGTTTATGAGGATGGGCCAGCAAAGTATGTTTTGGCTGGCGAAAACAAGCCAAAAAATGATTTCATTTTCCCAATTGTTGCGGTCCGCAAAAACCTTCAAAGGGCCAAAACAACTACTTTTGAATTGCGATTTTTACGGCGTGTGAAAGAAATGTCAAAAAAGTTTTTTCATGCCCTACAGCAAAAATAAAGGCGGCAGAGTTGCAAACAGTAAAAAAAGTATTAGTAAGCATGTAGAATGTCATTATTATTTTTTCGTTATTATTGGTACAATAGACGAAGAAACTTTTTGGACATTTCGTTTCCACGCCGTAAAAAGCGCGGTTCAAATGTAGTTGTACTCAGACATGGCAACCGGGCCGGGCTTTGGAAATTTTGTAAACGGGCCGGGCCTACCTTTTACCGGGCCGAGCTTTGAGCTCGACGTTTTTTCCGAAGCTTCGAGCCCAAGATTTTGAATTTCGGCCCGAAGCCCGGTTCCGATTTTTTGGCACCGACACGAAAAATTGCGATGCAAATTTTTCGTCTGTCATTTTGGTTGGTTTGGCGGGTTTTCTGTCTAAAGATAAAACAGAATTTTAGCCCGAAGGGCCCTAGGCCCGGCCCGATTTGCCATGTCTGGTTGTACTGTCCCTTTAACGAATTTACTTGTTAGTTTCCTTTCGATTTATTGTACCAAAATTTTACTGTGCAATAAAGACATTCTTTCAAATCCATTTTTACCACTATTTCGTATATCACATCGATCTTTTTTATCTCCAAATCTTTGTTTCAATCGTAGAAATTTCAAAAAATTCATAGAGTCTTTTTCTTTTCTTCGACCTAATCTTTCATTTCGTTCCAAGTGGTTTTCAGCACAATTTTGATGGATCACTCTTTTTTGGCCCGATGAAAAGATGAACGGAAAACATTTTGCGCGCAATTTTCGGCAAAGCGCTGACAAATCGACTGAATTTTTGGAAGAAAACTTGAATTTTAGGACAAAAATTAGGAAAGCGTATTTTACAGAAAAAAAAATTTATTTTTTTTTATTTAGCAAGGGAAGTACCCAAGTGCAGAGCTCAAATTTTGATAAAATTTGGGACAAATTTAGGTTTGGTTTTTCGAAGGTCTATGTGAGACTCCAAGATCGCGCTTTACAGAAACGACCGAGATTTTATAGATTGAAAGTTGGCAAAAATATGATACTTTTTTGCGAAATTTGGTATAAAAGGTTTCATGCCTATTTCTACCATAGACGGTAATGTTTCCACAGAAATTTATTTTTGCCGCACAAAATTGGTAAAGTTATCGCCAAAAAGTGTTTTGCTCTCTGAGCGCTCTCCGCGTTTCGGTGCTCTCTCGGCCGGATCGTTGAATATCTGCGCGTGCTAAGCGCGAGCTAAAAATTTTTAGAAATTGCTATGTGGCCGATGTCTGACATTCGCGCAAAATTTAAAGCAAATCTGAGCGTCGTATTTGACGTACTGTTATTGTTTAACAAAAATTTTCTTTAATTCTAAGAAAAATTAAATCTCAGATGTTTTTATAAACAAAATCTCAAAGAAGTTTCTTAATTTAGCCTTTTTTTGACCCTCTAATTTCCCACATTTTCTTCGCTTCCAAAAAACGAAGCGCTTTGTTTTTAGCGAAAGAAAAAACAAAACTTGGCCAACGTCATGGGATTTGATTATCCAATCATTTGGCGTCGGATTTGGACCGGAAATCGGGAAAAAAACTTCTAGGAAATGGGTTAGAATGGGTGGATATTGAACATGACATCCGAATTTTTGACAATTTTTTATTTTAAAATCCCTTTTCTTTTTCATTTTTTGAAATTTTTTAATTTCTTTAATTCTCCTTATCGTATTTTACAAAAAAATTTTTTTAAATCACAGAGAGTTTCTGCACAGCGCAAGCAAGAAATTTTACATAATATGTCATAAACAATTGTATTCTTAATTTGTGCCATGCCTCATTAAGATCTGTCGTTCACAGTTTTAAATAGAATATAATCTCTGTACAAACAAGTTTCGTCAATAACGACTAAATTTAAAGGGCCAGAACAGCTACTTTTGAAAGGCGGTTTTTACGGCATGTGCAACGTAATGCCAAAAGAGTTTTTTCATGCCCTACAACGAAAACAAAGACGGCAGAGTTGCAAACAGTAAAATTATTGATGACTAGTCAACATGTAGAATGTCACCATTATTTTTCCGTTGTTATTGGTACAGCAAACAAAGAAATTTTTTGGACACTTCGTTCCTACGCGGTAAAAAGCGTGATTTAAAGTAGTTGTTCTGGCCCTTCAACGCTCCCAAAAGTCAATTTTAGGTCACTTCCGTATAACAAAGCTTTTCTATAATCATTTTTTTTTCGATTCTTGCAATTCATTGTACTGGGTTTTGATGGATTCGTTTTTCAGTTTTCTATTGATCGAAATATGTTCGCGACGTATTTTACCATTTTTTACCCTTTAAAATCTCCAAGCCCCTCCTTTCTTCGCAACATTTCCCAATGCGGTCAGCAATCGCCCTCTTCTGGCTATCTATGGCCATTATTTTGGACTTGGCCCCATTCATTTCCTGGGGTATTCAAATTCGAAACAATGTCCGTCGTTTTTTCTCTCCCAAAAAGTGCAAAAAATGGAAAAGTAGCCCTTAGGGGAAATGGATCAGAGGGCCCCGCGAAGAAAAAAATATTTGGCCAAGACGAATTTCTGGGGGCCAAGAAAGGAGCTGAGGGGGTTTGTAAAAAACGGAAAGGGATGGGAGAGTTGCCCGGAGGGGATGCGCGAAGATATCGGAAGAAAAGAATGTTTGGAGTGAGAAAAAAGTTGGGAGAGGGTGAGATGAGGGTGTAAAAGGTAAAATACGACTCAATAAACAAGTGTAGACTAAATTGGCGGACAGAGAAAGGACTCCAAGAGCGACGTTCAGATTTTGATGAAACTTGGAATATATTTCGATTATTTTTTTTTGACATATATTAAATTTTTGTTTAAACGACCGGGATTTTTAAGTCGAAAGTTGGCACAAACGTGATACTTTTTTTAGCAAACTTTATTTCGTACCTATTTTTATTGTACAGAGTAACGTTTCTACAAAGAATCAATTATTTCCAAGCGAAACTGACAAAAATACAGCCAAAAAAGATTTTATATTCCTGACCGCACTCCGCCTTTCGCGTACTCTCTCGGCCTCAAAAATTGTTAAATATTTCGGCTTTGGCTGCGAAGCGCGAACTAAAACTTCCAGGCGTCGATATACGACCCATTCCAGGCGACTGTGAAAAATTTGAAGAAAATCTGAACATCGCACTTCAAACGCTTCCTTCGTACGTTTCGACTAACACGGGAAGTGCCCCCAAACGAAGCTCAGACTTTGATGAATCTTGGCACAAATTTTGTATTATTTTTTCTAAGCCTTATGTGAGACTCCCAGCTCGAGCTTTGCAGAAACGACCGAGATTTTTAGATCGAAATTTGGCAAAAATATGACACTTTTTTGTGAATTTCGGTATGAAGAGTTTCATACCTATTTCTACCATAGAGGGCAATGTTTCCACGAAAAATAATCTTTTCCGCGCAAAACTGGCAAAGTTATAACCAAAAAGTGTTTTTCTCTCTGCTCGATCTCCGCGTTTCCCGTACTCTCTCGGCCCTTGTAAATTGTTTTACAATTTTGGATGTTTACCAACTTTTTATATTTATTTTTGGATTTTCTTTATTTTTTATCATCAAGAGTTTAAAGGGCCAGTACAGCTACTTTTGAATTGCGCGTTTTACGGCGTGTGAAACGAAATGTCAAAGAAGTTTTTTGTGTACTGCAGCGAAAACAAAGACGGCAGAGTTGCAAACTGTAAAATAATTATTGGTAAGCATGTAGAATGTCACCATTATTTTTCTCCGTCAGCTTTTTCCTTTAAGGAAGCGTTTTTTACAAATTTTCTCCACGTATTTCCCCCACAAATTGCTTTTCCAAGTCAAGGCTCCCACATATTTTTCCCATTTCGGCGTCTTGCACAAGACAATCATCTGACCCCGACAACTTCTCCCCGAATTCCTTTGGTACTGTATGAAAGAGGGTCCCTTTTGGATGACGCCGCTTTCTTCTTTTGTCTAAAAACACGATTTCGGGCGATTTTCCGGACAAAAACTTTTCGCTTTTCTATTTCTGGGCCCTTCTTCGCGCCGATCGGCTTCCGATTTTTAAACTGTCCACAAGATTCTTTGGGAATGGGATTTTTTGGCGTCAACAGGATAATTTGGGGATTTTGGGGACAAAAACATTTGACGAGCGCAAATTAATGGGTTATTTTGATTATTTTACTGCGTAAAACTGTTTTTGAAAACCGAATTGTGCGGAAAAAAAAATTTGTTTTTTGCACCGTGCAGTGTACAAATGAGTTATTTGCACTGTGCAATGGAAACAAAACATGGAAAAACATTCCTGTCCCAAAAATGAAGGACGTATTTTACATTCTTTAGATTAAATAAGACTTTTTTCTTTTTGCACTGTGCAAAACCAAAGGGTTTATTCTTTGCACTGTGCGGATCAAAAAGTCAATCAATTGTGCGGTGCAATAATAGAAAATAAAATTTTTTATACAAACATGTACATATGCCGTATTTACTCTCCCATTTTCTACTTTTCGCAATTTTTGAAAAAGGTTCAAAACTTTTGCATTTTTTAAATCTCAAAAAAAATTTTTGTTTAATTTTAATTTCCACTAAAAATCTAAATTTTATACACCACCCCTAAAATTTTCTGCTCATTGAAAATTAATGACATTAAACTTTTTAAATTTTTATTCGTCTTGATCCATCTTCACGTCATTGTACGATCACCGCCTGGGGCGCTCAATTCATGTCCTTGCGGCCGAGATTTTGTCTCCCGATTTGCGAAAGAAAAACTTTTTCCTTTTGGCCCATCACTTTTTGGATGGGCCATTTAATGAGTGCACTTCTTTCGTGTTTCAGGTGGGGGTCATTTCGAAGTCGGAGGAGGTCAGAGTGATTGAAGGAAATGTCAGACCGGATCCCCTCCATTCGTTATATAATCTCAAGTTTTGGAGATTTGCGTAATATTGGAGTGGGGAGGGGTAATGGGTTATGTTTACGAGCTCATTCTTTTGTATTCGGAAGGTTGGAGAAGTGGGAGATGTTATTGATGATATTACTTTTTGAACAAGTTGATTTTATGAGTTTTTGTTAGGAAAGTAGAGATAGAAATATGGGATAAGAACGGAGAATAAGCATAACTGAATGTTGTTTACATCAAATTCTCATATATTACTCCGCCCGTAAAGTCGTTGAGTGATTTTGGCGACATGCACTGTGCGAAAACAAAAGTTCTCTTTGCACTGTGCAATTTCTTGCTTTTTGCACCGTGCAATAGGCTTTTTTTGGCTGTCGTTCGCACTCTCTTTTTTTGCATAGAGCGAACACCAAAAATAACTCCAGCGACTTTCCGGACGGACTATTACAACAAAACCTGTCTACAACGAACTTTTTTGAATGTCAAAAAATTCAATTTTAGGCCAAAATGAACCTCCGTACAATGAAACGCTTCTTTTACAAAGCATTTTTGTGGTATCTTCCGGGTTTATTGTTCCTATGCTCTACTGTAGCTGATATCACCATGATGAATGAAGCACGCAGCTTTTACAAAGAAGTATCAAAACGCAACATAATATATATCTACCGCGTTTTTACGAATATAAATGATATGTGGCCAAGTTAGGATACATTTCTAAATGAGTGTTATAGAGAATATTTTTTGCATCAATTTTTTACCCTTACCTTCGGATTTATAAAATTACCTAAGTTCTGTGTTCCGTATTTTACCGTCAACGCAATGGTCATGCAACTCAACGAGCCCTCTTTTCACCAATTGCTTTAGTACTCCAAGCATCTTCTAGTTTTTCCTATACGTATTTTCCCTCAACCCCGCATCAACTTTTATTATTGCCACTCCGTGGCCATCTGCACGTCCTTCGCATATTATTCAAATTTTTAACACATTTTCGTATAATTTGATAGAAGTCGAGGTCATTTCGATGGCCTTATGCGGACCGATATGGCTGGCCACAAATAGAGCCCTCAAGAGTTTTCAAGTGGCCCCCCATTCGCGCACCGCTCAAATCGAATTGTTGACGGGGATATTGGGTGGCATGGGTAAAAAAGTGTTTTGGGAAAGGTCATTCTAAAGGATATGCTAATTTCCCCGTCTTTTGGGACCATCGGGACCCCGAAATCAGCGTCCGTTTCGTCGAATTTTAATTCGCATTTTTTATAATGTCTTTTGATCTATTGGTTTGTTAGTTGTGCATACAGCGAAAGTTGTTGTCATCTCCATAAATTCCTCTAAAAATCAATCAGGTTTAATTTATTTTCCGTCCAGAACTTTGGCTGATCCGCCATTAATTTTTATTTGTTTTAACAACTTTTTTCTTTACTCGACGTTATATCATAAACTTCATTGAGATTCATTGCCAATGCTCTGGGCGTTTCGGCTCTTTGACCGCTCTGTTTTTCTTATCAATTCCTTTATTATATCATATAACATCAACTCAGTTTTCATAATGTTCAATGTTAATGTCCAGTACAACCTCCTTTATGTAACATTCTAATAATAGAAAACTTGTATAGCAAAAAGAAGCAGCATTTTGTTGACTCTGCTGATTATCCTAATTATAAGGACATTTGGAGTGCATTATCGTGTATGTCTTTGCGCTGGCCAGTGCTTTTTTTGCGTGCCGCTTTTTTCGCTTCCTTCGAAATCTGATATCAGATCTTGCAGGAGGATTAACCCGAACAACAAGTGCAAAAAAAGAAAAAAGAGGACAAGCCGAGCTTCTTAGTTGGAATTACTTTTAGAGTCTTCTTTAGTGAGTAATTACCTTAAGTTTTTAGTTGTGATAATCTTACTGTATACTTTGTACCTACAGGAAACCTACTCCAAGTGCTTCGTTCAGATTTTGCTGAAACTTCACACAAATTTACAATATTTTTTTATTGCATATGCGAGAATTATAGCTCGCGTTTTTACGATCGAAAGTTGGCGAAAATGTGATACATTTTTGCAAATTTTGGCATGAAAAGTTTGATGCTTAAGATCACTATAGCAAGTTTACGGACGGAACAGTAGCAGTTCCGAGGTTCTTAGATCGGTGTTTAAAAAATTCGAGATTTTAAAGTAAAAAAAGATTTAAAAGTTTTCTCCAATTTTGGCATGAAAAGTTTCATGCTTATTTCAACCGTAGAGAGTAACGTTCCACAAAAAAATTATTGTTTTCGCACAAAACTGACAACGTTATGGCCAAAAAGTGTTTTTCTCTCTGGCTGCACACCGCGTTTCGCGTACACTCTCGGCAGCAAAGATCTATCTTTGCAAGCTAAAAATTTTAGCTTGCAAAGCGCAAGCTAAAATTTTTAAGTCTTGGTATCTGGTTTATGCACAAAAAATGTGCCAAAATTTGAAGAAACTCTGAACGTCGTACTTAGAGTACTTTTCCCATTGGCTGATTTACCTGTCTTCTAATTTGCCAATATTTTTTTGTCATATTTTACAAATACCCTCATTTTCCCATGTCATTGTCGGTTCCCATTCCTAAACATAATTTTTGCGCACTGGGTGTCCCCCCGCTAATGTTATCAACCTCAATAAAACCTCGGCGTCCTTTAAACTGATTGAATCATTGCGCCTTATCTGATCCAATTTCTCACCCAATGTTTTGTTTCTGCGAGTTTAATGTTTGGACCAGCCAGTTTTTTTTGGAAATTCTCTTTGCCACCGAATCCGCCCCGAAATTTCGGATTCGACTGCCGTCTGCGGCTTTACGACGCACTTCTGTTGTACCAAAGTTTTGGGATTTGGGAATGGGATTCGATTATTTCCTTATCCATTGAGATTTTGTAATGTTTGTATTATTTATTGATATTTATAGGAGTGAGAGACAGAGAAAAAGTGATCTCTCACTTCTCTGCGGAACCCACCAAAACGAAATGTGTAAAAGTGGTTGTAAAGAACGACTCATTCCCACGTCTACGTCTGGTGAATGGACAGTGATGTTACTAACTGACTAATGGCCTTGACACACATTGATGACAGTGCTTGATTACTGTTGTTAATGTTGTATTTTGTCTAATGTGCCTTGGCTCACTTATATCGACATTTTACCTCTAAAAAGTGATGGCATAATTTGTAATAATTCCAAAAATAGCTGCGCAATCGTTGCAACTTTGCGTTTGGCCTCATAGCGTCCAAAAATGACCGTCTAAAAATTTAATCAACATCAATAAGCCTAACATTCTCGCTGTTTTTGCAAGTTGTCATGCCCGATAACATTAGCCACTTTCATAACAGGGTAACTCGACTTGAAAATTGGATTACTTCCCAGAAAAAGGGGAGGATTCAAATCCAATTCCGATACGTTTTTGTCAAAAGTATTTTCGCTTTCTTCGCGCGAGAAAATTTGAAAATTTGCGAGCGGGCATTTATGGAAATTTGCATAAATTATTGGCTGCCGAATGCGGCGGAATTGGAGGCCTGTTTTGAGAGGGGAGAATTTAAATATTAACATAAACATCCACTAAGAATTCTGATGTACTCCGAGCTCCTAGTGCGCGTTGAATGTTCCGTTTCCATGTTCGAACATCCACTCGTCTTTACCGCGATAATTGGCCGATTTAAATGACCGCTCGGAAAGTCGGGGAAAGGAGTCGGACTCGATTAGCGACCGACCCTCAGTCTCTTCATAACGAGCAGTTAATAGCCCAAGACTTTTGGCACCGCGCGGCCCCTATGGAATTATATTTCCATCAAAAATTTTGGAGTGCGGAAAAAGAGATTGAAGGCAGCGGCCGATATTAATCTTCACTTTGAGGTGGGTTGTTAAGTGTGAGGGCGGATTATTCGCTAATTTTAATCGGTTTGCAACGAATCTACGAATTTTGCTGAGTTTTTAGAGGGAATAATAAGAGATGAAGTCGGGTTGGGCACTGTAACGGAGTTGATGACAATTTTGGGCTTTTAGAACGTTCTTAGGAGTTCGCATATAAGACGTAGAGGCTAGGAAAGACATATACATTGCCAAACCAATTAACAACAAATGCCAAGAGAATGGTTTGTTGTAGAAACGAAAAGTTGCAACTTTGTAATAGTTACATAGAGGTAAGCCAAAAATACTTGCTTTAGGTCAAATAATTTGTCGTTTTAGACATTAATGTTGCATAATTTCTAAATTTTAGCTCCTTTTAACCCCCTAATATCGCCATTTTTAATTTCCCTTAAAAATTTGGAATTCGGACTATGCTTCGAACCTCTTGAACATCCCCAATTCCCCCATCCTTCAACATTTCCGTTCGGCTTTAATGAGCCAATCGAATCCGCACATTTTCGCGCTCCAACTCGATTACAAAGTCCTTAGGCGGTTGCGCAGGACAAAAAAGTAAAATTTTAACCCAAAGATTTAATATTTTCGATACTTTCTGATTCTCCAAATCTTTTGTTTTACGATTCTTTGGGGACTTGACTTCCACTTACGGAAAATCATCGTAATAAAGAAAAGTCGCCGGTTTTTTTATGTTTTCGGATGCGTTTTTACGGCCTCCGGCGTTGCGGTTTGAATGTTTTGGGAAACTTGTGGCTAAGAAATTATATAATCAAAGTTTTTAAATTGCTATCTGAACCTTATTTTGAGCACAAATCAAATTTTACTCATTTTTAATGAGATATTTGGGCGTTTTTTGACTTTTCATTGAAGTTTTATGCAGTAAAATAGTCGTAAAAGTAGAGATTTTGGAAAGAGATTAGGTTGGAAGTTTTATGGTTTTCAAAAAGCGAAAGTGCTTTTGACTATTTTCAAGGGCTTTTTTGTAAATTTTTGATAGCAAAAGGGCAAGTACAATATAATTTTTGGTCTTAGCCTGTAAAATTTCTTGTGTTTTTTAATTTGTAGTCAATATAGAGGCATCTGCGTATCCTGCACGTAGATAACCAGTTTCAAAAAAGCAACGATTTCGTTTTCTTTGACGTATTTTACCGATATCCCAACCTGTCATTAAAAGTTTCTAAAATCAATCCCCAGACCAAATTAATTGCTTTTCCCTCACTCTCAAGGTATTGCCGAAAGCTTTCGCACATTTTTGCCCTCCGGCCACAAATCAGTCTCCGATTTTTCTGCGGGGATTTTCGATTCTTCTGTTTACGAGGTCAGAACTTTTGGGGCAACTGTTCCTCTGCCCTTAGCTTTAGAACAACACTGGCGCTCTTTCTCGCTGATTTTCACTGCTATGTATTTGATGTCCATTTAGCTTTTTTGAATTTTTGCTTTGTAATCGTTTTTTGCACCGTGCGATTTTCAAGAAAAAAAAGTTTGCACAGTGCGAAATTTTTGCTGCACTGTGCAATTAGGAGAAAAATGCTTTGCACAGTGCAAAATATAGAATTTCTTTTTGCACTGTGCGTCGCCCTAAAATTATACCTTCCGCTTTGCACAGTGCATAAAAAAATTAAAAGTTTCTTCGCACTGTGCAAAATCTTGCAATTTTTTTGCAATTTCCAATTATATGAAAACACGGCAAATTTTTTTGACTACAATTTTACTGCTTTTAAAAATTCTTAACTCCAAAAAATGCAAATTTATATTCAAATCTTCCCTATTTTTCGATTTTTACAAAAAAGTTCTGTCCATTCTGAAAAAAAATTCTCATAAAAAATGGAAAAATATTTTCCAACGGCCACTCTTATATCCGATATGCACCTATAACATTTTATTTGCATCGTTTTTCGGTGGTTGAGAGATGCCGAAAGTTATTACTCTTGAGGGTTTTATTACTTGTTACTCGTCTTGAAAAAGCAAAAATTGGAGACGACATTCAAAAATACGCCTTTGGGAAGAATTTTTTTGGACTTTTGGGGAATTTGGGTTGCTGTAATTTTAAAATATTAAGTTTTAAATGGGCAATTTTTTTGATGAGGTTGAATATGCCGAAACATGAAAAACAAAGGCAGAATACACCTTCCTATTTTTAAATTTTGTTTATAGCCCATTTTTTCCACATTCTGGACCTTATTTTAGCCGTTAGTGACATTATACTTGATCAAACCGCCCTTTTTCCCATCCTTTTGAGGGCCAAATCAGATTACCCGTTCAATCTGCTCTTATCCCAAACTGACGAGTCATGACAATTTTTTTGGAGGACAAAAAGGCGCCGAAAAGTCGGAAGAATCGGGACGGGCTGAGATTAATTATCCAAAAGGATTATCGCGCAATATTCGTTCCGCTAATTATCCCCACCCACATCTAGTATCTTTTTATTGCTCGTTCTTATGCGTATTTTGTAAACATTACCATTTCCTCTCTATATTAGGCCAAAATTGCACTTCGTGTAAGAGTTGACTCAATAGGGTAACAGTTATCCCAATTTTTCTTTTTCTTTATTGGTCGAAAGAATAACTTGTTTTTATGAAATGGTCCAAGGAAATCGTATTTTGGATTTATATTACTGCCTGAGGGCATGGCCAGATGCCTCAAAGTTAGTTTTTCGGCGGGTTTTACAGCCTTACACTGCCTTTTCTTGATCTTGTTCATGATATTTTATGATCCCATCGGGGGGTTTATGCTGAATTTTGTTAGAAAAAGTCTGTTTTGCTTTGAAAACAGATCTGCTTCAAAAATTGTTTTATTTTTGCGGGGTTTTCGACATTTCGACACTTGACATCTGATATAAATTTATTAACTTTGTCGCAATTTCAGATACTTTTCCGACCAATTCAACATAATTAAGTTGGATTATGAGTGCCTCATGCTACTTGCTTCGCTTTTTTCTGTTCATTTGGTCAGATTTTTCCTTTTTTATATTGTTTTAGGTATCACTCCTTCTGACATTATTCATGTCTGCGGGCCGTTGTAAAGTGCTGATCGCTGTTGCGCAACGTTGTAATAAGATTAGCGGAGGCGTTTTATGGGCCCATAGCAGAATTTGCGATGTAAGATTTGCATATTTTCTTTCGATCTGCGACTTATGGGATAATTGATGGTTCTCGAGCTAAATTTGAGGGTTTTGGAGGTTATTTCTTATAGTTTTTTTTATATCACTTTGAAGGGAACAAATTTTATTTTCTGTTACGGAGGATTTTATCTTTCCTCGAAAGTTTTTTCACCAAAATTTGCGATTCTCCTCGTCTTTACACCTAAAATAATATAATTTTTTCCATAACGTCAACTTCAGCTGTCCCATCAAGTTTTGTTTAATCTAAACGGTAATTACACCTCCTTACCGCCAATTATTCTGTTTGTTTACCCAGCTCCATAAACAAAATGGCCTCGAAAAAGTTCTTTTTTGACAGATCCTTCCATAAAAATGATCTCTCCGGAAATCCCGTCCCCGCATCTCAACCTTGCCTTGGCTTTCCCGGCTCGCGACCCGTAGTAAAAAACCTTCTTCCGGGCATTCATATTATCCTTGGAAACAAAAGAGAGAGGGGCTACTCGCGGAGGGGAAGACTTACTTTTATGGCTATGTCAATATGGATAATATGTGGGATTTTTGCGGGAAAATTGAGGGAGAAACTTGTTCTGTGGTGGGTAAAATACGAGCTGGGTCGTTTTTGCACATGTAATTCGCATTTTGACCAAGAAGTCTTTTGAGAATTGGGTCCAGCCGAAAGTGGGCGGAGCCTAAGCTAAATCAATGTCCGCTACTCTATTTTTTGTCGGGAGAGGCACAGAAGGACCAAAGAATATCCAACAAAACCGTTACAGAGCTTGTTAGAAAATTGATACATTTTTTTTATTTTTGTCAGTTCTTTTATATTGTAGTAGGCAAAAAAGTTGATAATTTCTCGCGAACCTTGATGAAGCAAGCCGAAAGACTACTGTTTACATATGTTATATTGATTTTTTGACAATTTGGACTTTATTTTAATGAGCCAAGAGAATTTTTTTATATTGTAGTAGGCAAAAAGTAGTTTTTTGGCCAAATTTGTTATTAACTTTGCCCCTCTCATTCCCACCACTAGCATGTTGTTTTATGGTTTCGTATGCAAATTCCCACGGCTTGCCCGCACAAACTATTTATTATTAAAGCCCTTGGGCGTATTTCTCCGCTCACCTGTGTCCATTTCCTAATAGCTCGCGTTTTCATCCGTTTTATGGACGAAAGTAATGTCAGAAGTGACCAATTTGAAGTCAGAATGGAATCCTGGGGCAGTTTGTTCGGTTTGGAGCAGGTAATTTGCATGTTTGAGGGAGTTATGAGTCATGGGATTTTGAGGTAGAAAAGGTGATGGATAAGGTAAATTTTGATGGAATTGTGGGAGATTTATGGTATAAATAGTAGAGGAAGGTTTTTTTATGATCAATGGATAGTTTTAGTAGAGGTTTGATTTGTTTTACAGCGGAAAAATTAATTTTTGTTACATTGAAGCCAAGGGTAATATAAAATTTGATTGATTTTGTAAAAAATTGTTGTATATTGCCCTCGTTGGTGTCTTGATGGAAGATTATTATTTTTCCTTAAGATCTTAACGCATTTTTAATAAGCATTTATGTTTTCCTACGTATTTTACCTTTTTTGTTTTCTCTTCCCGGATTTTTTACGTTTCGAAAGTATTACTCTTACTATGTAGCAGGATTCGGCATTTACAAAGGAAATTTGGGTTGATCTTCAATTTGACGCCCAAAAATTAGATATTCACAAAAAAATTTGCTGAGTTTTGCGCTAAAATACAAAAGTCTGGCATTTCGCTCCGAAGTGTTTACAGAACTCATCCTTTTTCCTTTTCTTTCCCCTGAAATTTTGGAACAGACGAACCGCGACAATTTACTCTTGGCCCTCGGAACTTGCTCGCCCCATTTGGGACACCCAATATCCTGCGCATTCGTGTAAAACAAGGTAGAAAGTCAGCGGGTGGGCAGGGATCATATTTTATGCAAATTTTACGCGCTTTTAAGCAGCAGAAGTCCCATTATGGGATTGGGGACCTGTTGCGCAATTAAATTTCGAGTGTGGAGGTGGAGTTGGAAAGTTTTGGGTGAAGTTTTGAGAGGAAATTTGAATATTTTTTGGGATTTTTAAAATTTTTTCGGAAATTTTTGAATTTCATTTGGATGAGAGACGTAAGATTATTGTAAAACACGGGTCCACTGAATAAAAGCTTAATTTTTAGTCCTTGGAAGAGGTGACATTTTATACGAAAAAATCGAGGAAACTTCATTTTTCGAATTTTTTCCGCAAAAAAATCATCCTCCATTATGGACGAATCCATCGAACATCCCACTATAGGGCCGTAATGTTTGCCCGTCGACTTATGAAGTGTTTAAATTGACTTCTTCACTGGTCTTCATTAATTTTCGCGCAGAAAACAAAACATCCGGTTTAGTGGGCCCCCACTCTCCGGATCCTAAATCAGACCCATTTGTGGACAGTTCGCATGTTTACAGAGGGCATTACACTTGTTTTCTGTTAATCCGAGGGGAAATATTGAACGTTTGGCGGGATGTTGTACATGGTGAGGATGGAGGTGGGTTGGTGGGAAAATATTATTGGTTCGTAGGGGATTGTGGATTTTGGGTTTCATTGTGATACGAGAGAAAAAATTTTACCGATTTTTTGTTGGAAAATATGGAAATTTGGTTTTTTTGAAAGTTTTTTGGATTTTCGTCCCAGAAATGGCGAATTTCGTAAATATTAGCCGACAAACAAAGTAAATTTACATTTTAATGCCATTTTATGGTTTCTCATTCTATTCAACACCCTATTTAATCACATCCAACGCTACACTCCCTATTTTTCATAAAATATTACTCATTTTATACTAGACAACCGAAGTCCCTTCTCAAATGTAATTAGTCACATATTTAATCGCAAATCCAGTTGGGGCTTGACAAATTCGCGCCTAATCCCATTTCTGAGCCCATTGTCGTCAGCTTCGGAGGGCGTGGGCCACGACTTTTTGCCCACATTTTTTGGCATGATTTGTAATCTTTGCGTGTCTTAATGTGTGGTCCTGGGATTAAATAATGGCTGTAGAAGGTTGTAAAAAAAGTTGGAGATAGTTACGGTTTTTTTAATTTTTTTGAATTTTTGTATCAGCGTATTTTGTCTTTTTTTTGTTAAAAACTGTCCATTTTTGACAATTTTCGAATTATTTTTTGCATTTTCTGTGATTTTAGCAATATTTTATCTCCGTGAAAAGCCGTGTACTAATTTTTATGGCCGAGATGGAAGCATTTAAGCAACGTATTTTACTTTCAGAATGGGCCAAGACGCCCTTTGGCCGCTGTTTTTACTCCTCGCACAGTGCGCATGGGCAACACAAAGAATCGCCGAAGCCCCCAAGAATACGACAGTACATTTAGGAGAATCTGCATTACTACGATGTCGAGTGGAAAATCAGGTGGGAATTTTGAAGGTTTTTACATTCTACTTGACATTAAATTAGAAAACAAGTGAGATTTCTGGGACAAATAAGACTTTGATGTTACTGAAATAAGAAAATGGTGATTAGAAGGCCGTAGGACTATAATTTGCTGTCGAGATTTATAAAAAGTTGATTTTTGGCCGTTTTCTCTCCATTTTTTACCGCACAGTCGGCTTCCGCCAATTACCGCAAATCAAAGACCTCGAATACCCCGAAGCCTCTTTGCTTCTTGTCGGCTTCTTCTATGCAAATTTGGCAAAGAAAAATAGCTTCGAGCCGGATGTCCCGGAGCTATTGCGCAACTAGGAATAATTTGGAAAAAAGCCAAAAAATGAAAATTTTGGGGAATTTGAAGAACGAAATTCACTTTATGCTTTTTATAAAAGTAATATGCACGTTGTTGCCAGCTCAAAAAATTCTTCTTTTGACGATGGTTACCTCAAATAAAACAAAAATCTTAAAATTTTTGCTATAAATACGAATATTTGTAGGATTTGTGAGGAGAAAAGAGAGTTTTATGAAGGATTGAGATGTAAAATACGCTATGTTTCTGTTATTGTCAAAAAATTTCATTTTTTTACAAAAAATATCTAAAGTAATATATATTTTGGCAAATTTTGATGAAAAAATTAGATTTTTTCTTCTCTTATGGTTGAATTAGTTTTCCCTGACGTAGAATTAGGGTTTACGTCGTGTTTCACAATATTTTATAAAAACTTCTGTGCGTTCCCTTGTAAATCCATCGAAAAACATATTGGAATCGATCCTTCCCACTCGATTTCCTCCTCATTTTTTTATTTCCATCAATAGTGACGCGATTGCGCAACCCACCCGAAACTTTGATTTGAACAAACAAACGCCATTTGGCCCCATCGATCACCGTGTGATCTTAATCCCATTTCCGAGCCGATAATCGGAAAGAAGAAAAGCCCACCGTAATTTGTCAGCGCGCCGTTTTTGCAACGCAAAAAGCATTGCCGCTGAGTTGAGGGAGCTCCGCCGATTACGGGGTAATCGACTTTTTCCGGTAATCGAAACAAAACAAAAGAAAATTGAAAAAATCGGCAAAATTTGCTTTAGGTTGAACGGAAATTTCCGCAGATTTGAATAAAAATTTGCATAAAACTCAAATTTGCATAAAACCCAATCCGAATTACAATTAACAGCACATTTACTCCGACAATCGAAAAAAAAATGATTCAAATAAAGATTTCAAAAAATTTTCAGAGAGGTGCAGTGCAATGGACAAAAGACGGCTTCGGTCTGGGCACAGACCGGGATATGAAGCTCTTCAAACGATATCAAATGGTCGGCAGTCCCGCCAATGGAGAATATCATCTGCAAATTCAGAATGCAACTCTGGATGACGATGGTGCGTATGAATGCCAGCTTCTTTGGGCGGAAGAAAATCCTGCAGTGATATCGGAACCGGCTTATCTTGGGATTTTGGGTGAGTTTTAATGGTTTGCGAGGAAATTATATTGCACTGGATTGGTGGAACGGATTTTACTATATTTTTTTGGAATTTTGGAATTGATCATGGCGGAATAGGATTGGTAATATAAAGTGTCATAGTGATGACATTGCAACATTTATAAGTGGGAAATTGAGTGGTATGTGTGTTAGAAGACGATTTGGAGGTATGGATGTTGTTTTAGAGGTTGAAGAAATAATTTCTGATTGGTTTTGTACCTGATTATTATTCATGATCAATCTCGGCATCATGGGTAATATAACAGGGTGTTTAGTTGGGAAATTATGACGAACGTGGGATAACGTGGTTTACGGTGCAGAATATGCTTCTTAGAAGTCGGTTGGAGTGAAATTTGTTTCGTTTTATATCTTATTTTATTCATCAGTTTGATGCCTTAGGTAATATATTAATTGGCCGCTACGGTCTTGACTGGTGTTAAAAAGGTGGTTAATGAGTTTCTTTTTTAATTTAAAGGGTTTGTGGTGATTTTAGATATCAGGTTTTGAATATTTTAACCTTATATTACTCATAAATTTGACCTTATTTTAGCCACCCCCAAAGGACCTTTTCTCACCATCGAAAATCAAAAATCCGAACCAATCGAAGCCGTCGAAGACATCCCACTACAGGCCAAATGCACTGTAAACCATGGGAAACCAGCCTCAAAAATTGTTTGGGTCATCTCGATGGACAAGGAAGGCCAAAGAATCGCTGCGTATATCAACAATGCTAGTGATATCCTGAAAGAAATCGGAATTAATCCAGTCCGAAATCAACGCAATTATGATCTCAATGTCTTGGAAGACACGGAAGAGGACGATGACGGATTTGTCAGCATAACTTCGTCGTTACGGTAAGGAGGTTGAAAAAATTGTTATTTTACCTTATTTTAGTCTAAAATAAGGTGAAAAGATTGGATTTTTTGGGATTGTAGTCATTTTGTTTCGGAATCGGTCGAAAGAAAGATTACAGGAGCTTTGATATTTTTATATGTAATGTTTTTTAATTTTTTAACAAACTTTTGTATAGTCTAATTTAATTTTTTTTCAGATTTATCCCAACGAAGTTTGACGACAAAAAGTATCTTTCCTGCATGGCGATTCACCCGACTTTTGGCGGCCGAGCCCACGCTCGAGCCCAACTTCTGAACGTTCAATATAAACCTAAAGTCAAAGTTGTACTGGACGAAAAACAATCGAGCCTTAAAGAGGGCGGAAGAGCAATGTTTTCGTGCATTGTGGACGCGCAACCTGGAGATACGAGAGTCTACTGGGCCAAGTATGGCGACCGATTAAAGGAATTGAACTCAAAAACTGCGGTCATCGAGAATTTGAGCATGGAAGATCATGCCAATCATGTGACTTGTATCGCCGAAAACAAGATTGGACAGAGCAGAGGAAGCATGAATATTAGCATTCATTGTAAGTCGAGGGCTGAAAGAGGCATTGAAAGGAGTTTGAAGAGAATCTAAAGGGATTTGAGGGGCTTCTTGGAGGTTTTCGATATTGTTTTACGTGATTTTTGATAAGTATTTGGTTTTTGCTCATTTTTGATAAAAAGTTTGGTGGAATATGTGTTTAATGGAATGCTCATGGTGTTGAGAGCGTTTATAATACCTGGCAGAAAACTTGCGCTTGAGTTTTGTATGATTCGACCTTATTTTAGATGATTTTAGGTCAGCTTTTACATTTTTTGGTCGAAATTTGCACTCAGAATCCTGAAGGTTAACTTCTCGTACTGTTTAGAGAATTTGGCAGGAAGAGTGTATGATTTTTACTTTTATTTTAGTATTACGACCTTATTACATGATTTTTGACCGAATTTTGAATTTTCATCGATTTTTTTGGGATTTTTTTTAAGTGGATTGTGGTGGGTATTAAAGGAGGTTTGAATGTAAATAGAACAATCGTGTTGAAGTCATGTTGACATATTTTTCCAAAAAAATGTATTTTTTTCCAGACGCCCCAAAAATGATATCCACCTCGCGAACACAGATCGTCCAGCGCGGAGAAAGCGTCTCATTCCAGTGCGAAACTGTCGGCAATCCGAAACCGACGGTCCTATGGTTCCGTCGCGGGATTCACACCACTCAAACCACCGAACCCATTGCCAAAGGGCCCACTTTAACATTGGATTCGGTTCATGCCTGGCATGTTGGAGAATATGAATGCATGGCGAAGAGCCCCGGCTTCCCACCAGCACGGTTAATGCACTATTTGCATATGAAAGGACCACCTATCATCACGCTGGAGGAACCGATCCAGAATAGCAGGAGGATCGAATTGCGATGCAAGGTAGTGTAATATAAATTTTGGAGAAATTGGGAGAATTTATGGGTGGAATAGAGAATGTGGAACTCATGGATCGTATTTCGTCTAATTCAGGGGCACTTTGAAACCTAAGCTACCAGTTATATTATCCATGAGATTTATGTAGGTCATGGATAAATTAAGGTGCTGAACGGAACGAAATTCGATGTTCGTTTATGTTGGCACAGCACATCGGCTCGAACGGGCTGTAAGCCTCGTATTCTATCTGTTTTTACAAATTTACAAATTTTACTTGCAAAATATTATTGGCTATATTATCCAAGTTCTCATGGATAATATTTTTCAAGCCGAATTTAATTGAAAAATGAAGCTTAGTGACTTCTGAACGACTTTCGATGCCAGATGGAGGCTTTATTTTTACTTTTTTTATTTTCAGGTTCGAGCCAAGCCCTCTCCCAACAAAGTCTTATGGTACATCAATGACCGAGAGCTCAATTACAATTTGGCCCAGGGTCGTTTGGGCCTGGACGAAGTCCAAACGGACTATGGAGTGGAGTCCAGGCTGACGATCAACAGAGTCACCGAAAAGGACTATGGAACCTACAATTGCTCGGCCTGGAACGAATTCGGCGCAAGCTCCGCCCACATTCGAGTCACCCAACAAACTATGTGGGAAAATATTAGTAAGTGGTAGTAATTTACAAGGGAAGTACCCAAGTGCGACGCTCAGATTTTCTTTAAATTTTTCACACACGTCAGGCATAAGCCAAATATTAATTCCTGAAAATTTTAGCTCGCGCTTTGCATTAAACGATCTTTGCGGCCGAGAGAGTACGCGAAACGCGGAGAGCGCTCATAGAGAAAAACACTTTTTGGATATAACTTTGCCAGTTCCGCGCGGAAAAAATTAAGTTTTTGTGGAAACATTATCCGCTATGGTAGAAATAGACATGAAACCAAAATTTGCAAAAAAGCGTCTTATTTTCGCCAACTTTCGATCTAAAAATCTTGGCCGTTTCTGCAAAGCGCGAGCTAGGAGTCTCGTATATGTCTTTGAAAAAAGTAAATTTGTGCCAAGTTTCATCAAAATCTGAGCTTCGCACTTGGTGTACTTCCCCTGTTAGTAATGAAATACTGTTTTGGAAGTTTCAAACTGACGCAAAATTTTTTTCCATTCCGAGGTTTTTTGATGAAATTCTAGAAAATGCGTCATCGATGATTGAAAAATAACGAAGGTTACAGTGACTTTTGGCGAACTACCTGTTGTAATGCAAATGGTTTTGATTTGTTTTTTCAAATTTCTTAAAAATTTAAACGTGTCATCATGACGGATTTACTCGAAATTCCATCGAAATTGAAAATTTAATTTTTGTTTTAATTTTTTGGTAAAATACGTGCTATCATCTATTAAAATGTTTAGATAAAACAATATTCCAATGGTTCGTCGCCGTCCCATGGTACGTCTGGATCATCATCATGGCATTGTTAATGTTGTTATTGGCCTCTTGCCTCATTTGGAGATGCTGTTGCTGCTGCAGGAAGTGTCGATCGAACGAGAGTATAAAACCAACCAAATTTAGTGGTGAGTTATGGGATTTTTATAAAACTTGAATATTAAAATTTAATTTTCAAGCATACGGATGACTTGTTGATTTTTTAAGGTTTGAGGGATATATGTCGGATATTAATGAGTTGTTTGGATGTAATATTGAGTAAGAAGACGTAGCGAATATTTTTAAAGCCATTTAAAGCAGCTTTGACATTTTTATAGGCAATTTTTGACCTTATTTTAGGTAAAATTTGATGATTGTTCGTAGTATTTTGATTGCTATTGAGTTGAGTCGCGTCTTATGGCCTTTTATAGTATTATACTTATTTGTAATTCTTTTCTTGGTTTGCAGTCTTTAATTTATTTGACTTAATTTTAGAAAAGATTTTTATACCTAAAAATTTTATTTAAATTTATAAAAAATTTTCTGAAATGTTGTCTTGTGGGACCAGTTATGAGCCAAATATTTTATTTATGATTTTTTAATTCCTCTAATATTTTCAAAAATGCCATTTTTTAGACTGTTCCGACGTCACGGTTCGTTGTGAAGCTCTCGACGAAGATGCCCAAGAATACTTTACAAACATGTTCCCTTCGCCTCATGCGGGCTCCGACATCCTCAGGAAAGACTACATCTCAGTTCCGCAGAGCAACCCGGACCTGGATTACCTACCACCACCAGTTTATGGCAGTTATTATCAAGCAACCTATGATTATGCAGATAATAATCAACAAGTTCGGATAGAACCCGGCGCGTATGGAAGCTACAGTCAATCTCCTGGTGAGTTTAGAGTTTAGCGACTTGCGGGATACGGTACAAAAATTTGGGATAAATTGGAATATTAAATTTTGAGATTTTTTCTATATTATTCATCATTATGTTTTTTAGTCCTCGGAAATGATGTTTGTGTTGGCGTTTATCCCAACCGGAACAATGTAACTGTCAGACAGTTGAATGTAGCACCCTTGGATACGCTCCCCGAAATTGTGACACCGCAGGATGAACTGCAACGAGCTGCCTCACGCCTCTCGACCCATGTCTGATGGTGAAGATAATTTATGATCATACCGGCGAATTCTCAGAGTTTTAATAAGTCTCATAGCTTTATTAGGGAATTGGAGAGGATTTGAAGGGATATCAAGGGATTTGCGGTGGCTTTTGAGAAAAATTATATTACTTTAGTTAAGAAGTTAGGTAAAATGAGATTGTTCTTTGATGATATTTGAAGTGATTTTGGTATTTGAAGGCAAATTAAGATGGAATTGGATTTTGCAAAGCATTTTCACTACTAATTTCTGTAGTGCGAAAGGGTTTGTACTCGTTTTAGTCTAAAATAAGGTAAATTTTGCACAATTTGGCTAAAAGAATAGCATTCAGGGTGGTTTTAAGCTATATTTCGGCTGGAACACTTACTTAGAACACCAGGAACACAAAAATTTTTACTTCATTTGCCTAGTGTAATATCATTTTTTGTCCAAAAGTTTTCAAAATTGCTTTCAAATCCTCGGATATCCTGCGAAATGAATCTCCAACCCTCTCTCAGTCTTTAGTTTTACACACACAACTCGGGTGACATGATTGTTTGTAATAATTTTACTAACTTTTGATTTTCTTAACATTTTTTTTTCATTTATCATTTACCTTAGCTACTAATTTTCCAGTTAGAATGCTGCCTTTACTCTCAAAAATTTGTATTTTTGAATGTGTTTTAGTATTAATTCTGATTATTTTAATTGTTTCCCTTCAAAGGGACCCCTCAAAATCCAAAGAAATGGGTATTTTAAAATTTGGAATCCATTTTGTCAGAATTTTATTGCCATAACCCGTAAAATAGTAACTGTTTGCCCCATTAGAACATGTTATATGAATGTTGCATTGGATTTTGTTTCATTTTTTATTATTTTTTATCAAATTTTACTTGGATTTTGTGTACAAAATGAGTAAATTATATAAAAAATTATGAGAATTACTCTCTTGACGGTCTTTATTTCGTTTGTGCCCAAATAGTCAATAAATAAAACAATAATTACAAAATATACAATAAAACAAAGTAAAGTACGATGATACGACGACCCGAAGCTCGTCGATGTCCTGGTTGCAGCGAATTAACAATTTGGGCAACATACGATGCAAGCAAAATGCCAAAAAAGACGCAAAATGTCAAGGCCGAATGGCTAAATAAGATTTACAAATATTACTATTGATTACTAGAAAAATTAAGCAGATGGAAAACAATTCTACCCATGTTGAAGTAAAACTAGTGGAGTTATGATTCGAAAAAATAAAAATTTTTAATTTCAAAATGTTTTTTGCGGAAGAAATCAAAATTTTTGGTACGAGTCCGTTCGTAGAGTTTCTAGAGTAATTTTGGCGATATGCACTGTGAGGAAACAAAAGTTCACTTTGCACTGTGCAATTTTTTGGTTTTTGCACAGTGCAATAGGCTTTTTTCCCTCGCACCCTGACTTTTTTGCACAGTGCAAACACCACACAATTACTCCAGCGACTTTCCGGACGGACTAGTATAAATATATAATATAATCAAAACATTTTTTTTTAAATTGATGACGTGATCAAAAATTGTTTTGAGTTTTTCCGTAAGAAAATAGAAAATCGAAATTTTTCGCTTAAAAAAATCAAATGAATTTTATACTATTTTCTTCCATTACAGTATATGGCATTACAACCCAACCCGAGGTTCTATGGAGATTTTTTTGGGAAACTCGGGAATATATTTCTAAACCAGCAAAGAAAAATTAAATGATGTTTAAAACTGGATATCCATATCGAAAAAAATAATCTCAGATATGGAGAAAAGACTGCGATATATTTTACCCATAAATTTTCTACGGGCCGTGATAAGCATTCAAATTTTGGAGAATATAAAAAAAAAATTAAAATTTTGAAAATTTGAATGGCGGTAAAATAAAAAAAAAAAGTTTTTTAGAAATTTTTCTTCCTCCCAAAGTGCAATTCGACCATTTCTCCGGATTTTGGAGGCATTGATTTGGCCTGGTTCCCTTGGCCCTCCTGATTCATTTGAACTAATTGGAATTGTTCGGCGGTCATTCGGCGACTCTGAAAAAAGTTTCATTTTGCAAAGTTTGAATCCAAAAGAGCTAAAAGTATATTAGTTCGTCCGAAAAGTTGCGGTTTTTGGTATTCGCACTGTGCAAAAAAAGCCTGGTTGCGAGTAGACACGGCTCCCGGGCGGGACCAAGGCAAATTTGAAACGGCCCGCCCCAAAATTGGCCCGTAATAACTAAAATTCTGAGAATGGAAGCGAAAATTGAGGTAGCAAACTAAAATAATGTGTCGAAACACCATCATACAGGGAGAGAAATCATACACGACTATATACGATCATTTTCAAAAGGTTTACAACACTTTTCTAAATTTTTTTAATCTTATCTTAGTTATGTTACGTTTGCCGGGCGACTTGAAATCTACGGCCCGACCTCTACCGGCCTGCCTCAGGAGCCGCGTCTAGTTGCGAGCGACACCCAAAAAAGCCTATTGCACAGTGCAAAAAGCAAGAAATTGCACAGTGCAACGAGAGCCTTTGTGTTCGCACAGTGCATGTCGCCGAAATCACTTCAGCGACTTTACGGACGGATTAACACAACGAATGACAATCAAATGAAATTTTTTTTGCTATTTTATATTGTCCTTTCCAAGGAAGTGGCCAAAAAAAGTTTTTCCAGCGTTTCCCAAAATTTTACTTTGATTTTTTTCCCGAAAAATTCAAAATCTTTCTGTCCAAATGCATAGTGCGTGCTAAAAATCTCACATAAATCATTGAGAATGTTAATTTGTACTAATCCGTAATTGGGCTAAACTTTCTTCAACGTATTTTACATCACCATGACTTTTTTTTGGATTTACAACGAAAAATATTGCTTTTATGAATTTTTAAAATGCAGAGTGCCATCGTTCCACCATTACCCTCGAAACACAACTCACAATACTATTTGCTCGTCTCCGCTCCATTTCCGATTGCATATCACTCCTCAAACTCAGCGCCATTTCCCTCAAATCGTCCGCAATGGCGCACAGTTCCGCATTCCCAATCTCCTCTTGTTGCTCGATGAATTCCGCTGTCTCGAGCAGCTCCTTGGCCGTTCTTCTGGCCCGCAAATCGGAGTCGTTCAAGCGGGTCTGGAGCAGACAAATCTGCTCCTTCATCAGCTCCAAATCCGGCTCTACATCGGTCTGCAAATGGAATTGTAAATGAATTCATGAGAAAGGTGAGTGGGTTGGGTTAAAAATGGGGACAAAACGAGTCTAACATCGTCAAATGACAAGCATTGATTAAAAAATTAGAAACTAATGTTCTTAAAGGCCAGAACAGCTACTTTTGAATTTCGCGTTTTACGGCGTGGAAACGAAATTTCCAAAAAGTTCTTTCGTCTATTGTATCAATAGCAACAAAAAAATGGTGACAGTCAACATCCTCACTAATAGTTATTTTACTGTTTGCAACTCCGCCGCCTTTGTTTTTGCTGCAGGACATTAAAAAGTTTTTTGACATTTCGTTTCACACGCCGTAAAACGCGCAATTCAAATGTAGCTGTTCTGGCACTTAAAAAAGTTTTTGTAACACTGTGCAAATGTAGCTACCTACAGTATACCTACATTAAAGAGACAGCACAGCTAATTTTGAATTGCGCGTTTGACGGCGTATGAAAAAAATGTCAAAAAAGTTTTTGTCCTGCAGCGTAAACAAAGGCGCCAGAAATGCAAAATAATTACTAGTAAGCATGTAAACTATCGCCATTATGTTTTTCCGTTGTTATTGGTACACTGGACAAAGAAATTTTTTGGACATTTCGTTTCCACGCCGTAAAAACATTCAAACGTAGATGTACTGGCCCTTCAAACAAAGCATCTTTCGCGCAAAATACGGTAAAAAACCGTTTTTCCCTATGACCGCTCTCCACATTTAGATAGTACTCTCTCGTCCAACAAGATTGCTAAATAAATTGGCTACCCCTACAAAGTGCGAGCTCTGTTTTCAGGGATTGATAACAGATGACTGGAAAAACCTTGACATGTCTTCGCACTGTGCGGTTGGCATTGGAGAGACATGTCAATAATTTTCAACCCACTTGGTATGTATGTTTATGATTACATGTCACCTAAGCACGTGTGGCTAGAAAAATACGAGCGTCGCACTTCGAAAAAGTATCGAAAAACGGTTTGTAGGAAACCTGATTTTTTAGTTTTTTTTTTTTTAGAATTCGTTAAACCCATTTTATATTCCCTTCTAAAACACTAACATCTCTTAGAAATTCAACAAATATGTATATATATATATATATACATATACCCTATCGAGTAATCTCATGGCATTTCCCAAAATTCCAGTTGTACTTTACAAACCGCAGTAAACAGGGCAATTAAAAATGAAAACAAGAAGAAGGCCGCAGGGCAGAAACAAACAGATTCGAGGGGGGGGGGGGCGAAAATTATGACTTTCGGCCAGGGTTTGGCCAAAGATTTGAGAAACCAAAAAGTGTAATCTATAAAGTAATTTACTGCTTAATTTGGCCTCAGTTTTGCGTACAAAAATACGGAAAAGAGGTTAAAAATGGCTAAAAGTGCAAGTGTAAAAATTCAAAAACTGTGTTTTGTTACTGTGGAGTGACATGAAAAAATTTTTGTACTCTGCATATCAAATCTGATTGAATCAGCAGAGTACAAAAATGGCACAAATTTGGAGTAGAGTTTACAAAAAGATTTGCGAAATGCTTTGCTCGCGTTTTGCAGAAACAACCAAGATTTTGGGTGGCACAATTTTTTTGAGATGTTTAGTTTTTCTCTAATGTCCATAAAATTGCGTCAAAACTTGAGCGCTGCACTTAGAGTACGTTAAATTTCTATTTTGGGAACGAGGGAAACACTTGACCCAAAGTGGAAAATGAGGCAAAAACTTGACCCAAATCGGGTATGGGTTATTTAACAGCTAGAAAGGTCCTGTTTCTATCAAAGTCGACCTGTTTTTTAACAAGGGCATGATAGTTCAAACCATTTAGTTGTAGAATAAAACTATGATGATCGAAAAACAAAATACGTAAGCCACTTTTTAACCTACAATTGCCGACATCAACAGTCTATTTCGCTGGAAACAAGAATTTCGAATCCAAAATTAACCATAAACACTAATCATTTTATGCATCAAAATAGAACGTTGTAATCATCTTTGGTTTTTTTGAAAAGTAACTATATTTGGACAAAATAAAGTTACATAAGAGAGCACTAATCAGCACCAAAGAGAATTCTAGATGCGTTCCGCCCAAAATCCCATAAATTTCCGTTTATTCATCCGCCAGATAAGCTACTCTAATATCCATAAAGAGAGTAGCTTTTTACGTTAAAAATCTTAATTAAAAATCCTGGGGATGACCTCAATCACGATAATCTCAAGCTAATTAGAATCTAATATTACGGGCATACTGAAGCCTACGTATTTTACAAAAAACAAAAAATTTTATCAAAGGAAGCGTTAATCAAATTATCTTTTGTTGAACGTCGTTTAACAGATTCCCGTCCCAACGTTTTGGGGCGGCGACAGTTCGAGTCAACACTAACTCGAAGGATATATACCTCGATATACGTATACGCGGCGCACGGCAGGCAGAACATCCAGAAAAAAGTCGTAAAAGGCGCCTAGTAGGCTTGGTAAAGCCGTTCGAAGCTTTTTGGACTTTCGGCAAAGATTCGGCGGAAAGTTGACAAAAAAAACAAATTTTTCCCTTTGAGCCAAATGTTGGAAAAGATGTGACATTTTCTCGTGAAATTTGATATGAAAAATTTCTTGCCTATTACTACTGTAGACGGTAATGTTTCTACAAAAATTCAATTTTTTCCTCGTGAAATTGAGAAAGATATGGCCAAAAAGTTTTTTTCTCTGACCGCTCTCCGCGTTTCGCGTACTCTCTCGGCAGCAAAGACCGTTGAATATCTGGGATGTTCCTACAAAGCGCGAGCTAAAATTTTCAGGAATTGATATGTGGTCTAAAGTGTCTTCAAAATAAAAAAAACTAAGCGTCGCAATATCATCACTTCCCTTCCAAAAGCCATTTGCATTTTCACAAATTTTATGTCATCAAAAAAATTTCTTGACCAAAAATACAATGTCTTCGAAAGCTGCGCCCTTAAACCTTATTATTCTCACTATTGCGGGCGTTTACAGCCGTTCAGAGCGCCTTCGTTTCCTTCATATTTACATTATGCATGCCATATTCCAAATTAGCGGCCCACAAAGCACGAAAGTCCCCCCTCCTCTCAAATGCAGTGACATTAAAATTAATACGTGTTTACATCTGAAAAAATAATCAGAATCTGCGAGATTTAAACCCGCCGACGAGAAAAGGACCGACTCTGGTGTTAATTAAAGCGAAAGTTATTTAATTTGATTAAAGAAGTGGTGGTGCAACAAAACCCGGGTTCAAAGTATTGTAGAATTATCTATCTACAAAGAACGTATTTTACAAATTGAATGAAAAAAATTCATAAAATCAAAGGTGATGTCAATTGGCAAAAATTTAGAATCGTATTTCCCAACAGAAGAAGTGCTCAAAGTGCGATGCTCAGATTTTTATGAAACTAAGATCAAATTTGGTTTTATTTTTCTAAGGTATATATGAGACTCTTAACCCGTCCTTTGCAGGAACGACCGAGATTTTTAGCCCAAAGGATAAAAAAATAGTAACTCTTTTTTGCGAATTTAGACATGAAAAGCCTCATGTATATTTCTACCATAGAGAGCAATGTTTCCACAAAAAGAAAATTTTTTCCGCCCGAAACTGGCAAAGATATGGCCAAAAGGTGTTTTTCTCTCTGAACGATCTCCGCCTTTCGCGTGCTCTCTCCGAAACAAAGATCCTTGGATATTTCGGCTGCAACTGCAAAGCAAAAGCCAAAATTTTCCGGAATTTATATTTGATCTATGCTTCAAATGTGTGCAAAATATAAAGACAACCGAGCGTCGCACTTTGAGTACTTACCTTGTAAAACATAAGTGAAATTCCTGTACCGCGCTTTGCAGAAATTTTATTAGTATTTCCATAAACTGCTTGGACTTTTTTTTCTCTTTTGCACAGTGCATTTTGAACTTTTTCCCATACTTGTCGCAGCCGCACTGTGCATTTCGCTCTTTTCGCACAGTGCAAACCCAAAAAAAATCCGTTTGCACTGTGCAACATCCTGGCGCCGATGCCGCGACAAAGTTGGAAAAAAAGCTTGCGTCGCGGCGATGTTCCTATTGCACAGTGCGAAAACCAAAAAAAGGGAAATGCACAGTGCAAATTGAGGCGTGTTTTGTGCAAACTCAAAAATAACCAAAAAAAATGTATTCTTCGATATCTTGAGATTTGGAAATAATTATTTAGCCTGAGGGTTGGATAAATAAAAACTGTCCTATCAAAACACTTATAATATATTTGGAAACCGTAATCTTTTCGATTAAACACCAAACACAGATTTTTGGCTGCACCAAAGGAAGTTATCGCATGCCAAGGCCCTCTTCATAAAATTAGAGTAAAGGAAAGAGTCTTAATTCCATTGCAGGATCCCAAAAAACGAACGAACGAAAAGACGAGGATAATAGACCTGTTTTTGAGGAGAACATGACGTCATTCCGAACGTCAATGGATAACGGTGCGAACGAAGAAGAAGAAGAATTAATAAGCTTTTTGTAGGGCAATATTCGGCCCTCCTTTTTTCGGATTATTATATTAGAATAGGCGGAAAAATGAAATCTTTTTGGACGGGAAACGACAAAAGATAAAAAGTGTGTAAAAACATGAGATGTTGACGACCAAAATTTGATCAGAATCAGGTAAAATACGACAAGTGTTTTACTTTCTTCATCAACAGTTTTTTATTCAATTTTTATATTGTGAAGGCAAAAAGTATCAAAAAATTTTACCCTTCGGTTCTTTTCGAATTTGGCTCACAGACTCTAAATCGGTCATATTTCAATGCCGGAAACTTTTAGCTTTCTCTCTGCAATAGCAGCCAAGATATTACCATTTCTCCGAGAGAGCACACAAAATGAGGAGAGTTGGTTAGAGAAAAAATAATTTTTTGATGTTTCCTGTTGAATCGCGTCCAGAAACAATTGTTTGCTTTTTGTAAAATACGCAGAAGTTTGATTTCCATCGATTTGAAAATCTTTTTGGCCATCTTTTACATTATACTAGGCAAAAAACGCCCAAAACTTTGACCCTCCCATTCTTTCATATTTGGCTCACATATTCCAATCGGCAACACATCAATGCCTAAAAGTTTTTGCTTTCTTTATGCACTCGCAGCAGAGATATTACCATTTTTCCAAGAGAGCACGCAAATTGAGGAGAGTGGGTCAGAGAAAACATTATTTTCCGCTGTTTCTTCTCGAAGAACGCCCGGAAAAGATTGAATTTTTATATAAATATTATACTCCTGACTTCCCGAAAAACTTTTTAGGTCAAAATCATTTTTTTTCCGACCTTAAAATCTACGTGTTTTTTGCGAAACAGTAGCTAAAGACCACAAGTATACTTTAGAAATTTTTAAAAATTTTCATTAAATTTCATCAAAATTCAAGGCATCAAAATTTTTGAACCCAAAATTAAACTTTTATTTCAAAAAAACCCATCTTGTGCCCAAAAAGTAGCCCTCCCAAGTTAAATTTGCACCCAGACGGATCCTTTCTTCCACGGCAAACTCAATTATTCGCTCATCAAATTAGCATTATTCATCGTTCACCAAAAAAACGTGAACAAAGTTTCGAAAAACCTTCATTTTCGCAAATTTTATCTCAAAAAAGTTGGAATTCGGGCTTCTTGAACCTTCCAAAAGCCTTTTAAAATTAGGAGAAGGTCTTTTTGGCGACAAAACACATCGGGGATGGGAATTAAAGGGGAGAAATATTTAATGTTTTTGAAAAAACAACATAATTACAGTGGAAGAAAACAAAAAATACACCAGAGAACATGGAAAATCGGGGTGAAAGCGGCAAAGCTCATAAATACTATATTAAAAAAAGGTTGGTAAATGGCTGTAAACAATGGGAAATGCAAAACAACCGACAGAATTCTATTAAATTACTGGTTTTAATTAAAAACATGACAGAAACTTGGAAATTCTGGCTAAAAAACGACAAATTTGGGTACAAAAACAATATTTTTGTAATTTTCGGGAAAATACGACATTCAAAACAATGCAACACATAATAAATTCCGTTTTTACACCCAAATCCTCATTTTAAAAAAATAAAGAAGCTAAGAAATTGATAAAAAATAAAAAAATTATATTGTACTGGGTATGAGAGAGACAAAATTTGATGTAAACCAAGGTGGAAATAGTTCGAAAAGCCCTATCATACATTCTTCACTTAATTTCGAGCTGTAAAATGCATAAACGTTCAAAAACATCTCAAAAAATAACTAAAATAAGGTAAAAATACGTCTAAATTTAATTTTAAAATACGACGTTGGCTCCTTAAAATCTCCTTCGCGACCATCTCGACCTTGTCTTACGTCAAAATTTCAAAAGAAATCAACAAAGCTCGCAATAACAACTTGACTTCACAACAATCTACTATAACAACTATTGGGGGAACGGCGGGGTGAGGGCACGGCACTACACGCACTGGGTGGAAATTCTCACCGTGTCCATTGGGACTGCAATTTTCAAGGGTACCATTTCCGAGTCGAGCCCATTCTCCGGGCGTTTCAAAAGGGGCGTGGAGTTGGCCGAGAGGGCGGGACGGGCTGAAAAATTAGTTCACATACTCTTTACAGCGTATTATTGCAATGTAGCAAAAAAAATTGAATAAAACATTTAAGAAACCAAACTTTTTTCGCCAAAAGCTAAAAAAAGCCAATTTCCTCAAATTTACTAAAAAATTTCAAAGTTTTTCAATTTTAAAAATCCGGTACGGCTTCAAAATTTAATTAACATGTTCTCCATGTGATCCTCTTCAATTTTGAAAACAAAAATTTGAATAAAAACTGATCAACCAAATTCTTTTGACCAAAAACTACAGGATGGTCCACGAAGTCGTCCCTAGTTTCTCGGTGGAATAACTTGAGAACTGTTGGACAGAATTTTATAAAAACATATTTTTGTAATCCTTAGCCCCCCCCCCATTTTTTCTGGGAGAATTTCAAAAAAAATGAATCTGCCAAAAGTTTGTTTTATTACCTTGTGGTCATGTTGAGCCGCAAAATGATTACTTTCCCACGGTTTTTATTCAAATTCATTTCAAATTTTGGAGAAAACACCGTAAATTTGAATAAAACCCGTGGGACCATAAGTTTGGTGCAGTTCAAATTGAACAAAAGGTACCACAAAAGACATTTGGCGGGGAGATTTTTTTTGAAATTCTATCCGGAAAAATTGGGAGGCCTGAGGATTACATAAACATTTTTTTATAAAATTCTGTCGAGCAGTTCTCAAGTTATTCCACCGACAAACTAGGGAGGACTTCGTGGACCACAAATAAAGAAAATTTTTGAATATTTTTCAATTTTTTCTATAATTTTTCATTTCTCTACATCGCAACTTTACTGCATCTATCCAAACTACATTCCTCCAAGTCTATCTCGTCCATCTTCTCAGTGCTTTTCTCAATTTTTCTTCAAAACATACCTAATTTATTCAAGACTTGATTGGCTCTCATTTTCGGTTTGCTGACGCCGTTGAACCCATTTGTAAAGCGATAAATGGAACGGTCCTGGTTCGGATGCGCCTTGCCGGCAAGGGTCATATGCGAATATAAGGACAGATTCTTCGGTTTCGGATGTTTCTGAAAACAAAAACATTTAGAAGAGATTTTTCTTTGAAAATTCGCATTGTCTAACAAAAATTAGTGAAAATCAAAAATATTTTTTAATGAAATTTATTAATACACCAGCCTCATTACATTTAACATTAAATTACACAAATCACAACGCATTCTTAGTCAACTCAGAACTTATTTGAGATACAAACACACCCAAAACAAAATAAAATTTTTAGATATACCCAAAATTTTTGATCTTAAAATAACAAACAATCCGTTGATAGTCTGGAACTACCGTAACCCCACAAAAATTGCCCAAAATTCCCTTCAAATCACAAAAATTTCCCTAAAACAATATAAAATCTCAGCCTAATTAAACTACAGTACCTTGGGTTCCTTCAAATGCAAGACCAGCTGAACAAAGATGTGGATGTCGGCAGTGGGCGGGTAGCGCATCAAGTATTGGAGAGTGGATGAATAATCTCCACAGAGCACTGAAATTGACAGAAAATTCAATTCGGATATATTACACTTGGCTGGGCGACATAAAAACATGGATAAATTATTGGTCCGTTAAGTTCATGACATAAAAAAATTTTGCCGCAAGTGTAAAAAGAAGGCTCGACAAACAATATTCTTTCATAAAACACTGATTAATCCAAACAAAATTTTCAAAAATCGCCAAAATTTGCAAAAAAATTTCAAAAAATCCCAAAAAACCTTACACAAATGCCGGATTTGAACCAACAACGCCAAGAATACTTGTTCACAGAGTCCGAGGATTGGCGAGTCAGCAAATAGGACATCCCAGAGATATAGCAAATCATGCAGAGGGAATTCTCGGCCAAAGAGAAGGCGGAGCCAACGGCTAAAATACAAAGATCATTAAAAAATCGCAAATTTGTGGTCGAAAATCAATCGTAAATCGAATTAAACGACCTTCAACGCTTTTCTCTGTCAAAACATCTTATATTATACTGTATTTTACTTACATTCCATACAACTGCGGGGAGATGTCCAATGAGTGAAGATGCCTGTATAAAAGTGAATCGACTTGAGGTAAGAGCTCTTCATGGATCTGAGTGAGTCGTTTCAGCAACTGAGAGTGCATATGAGCACAGTCCGGGCTGAAAATTCAAAAGATTTAACAAAAATCGCCAGAAAAGGGTTTTAAAATACGTCTTTCAAAGTCAAGTGCATAAAAGAAAACTACAGGACCTGCTTCTAATGAGTAAACGAAAAATTTTGAGTTTGGCAAGCTGCGCCCAACGAAAAACAAATAGGCCCTTTTCGAGTGCAATAATTGCCTAAGTCGCCTAAATATCATCCGAAACAACATAACCGGTCACTATTTCCAATCCCAAATATCAAATAGCGTATTTTACCAAATTTACATTTCCGGCAGCCTGCGCCCCATATTTATCTCCAAATTCGCAGAGCACATTCAATATTTTTAAAATAAGTTCCATACAATTTTGAAACACGTCCTATTATTCTCACCCACCCTTGAAACGGTACTAAATTCTCCTTTCTCCCCGTTTCCATATCACAATCATCTTCCATATCATTATTGGCATAAAATCCTTCCAATAAGAACATTAGTTGCTGGAATAAAGTGTAGGCATCGTGTTCGAGGTAGTTTGGGTCATTTACGCAAATAAGAGTGTCCAATTCGAAATCCGTGAAACCTCTGAAACAAAATTTTCAATATTGACATCAAGTGTAATATAATTTTTTGTCAACAAACCTTCAAAATATAAAAAAAAACTTACCCTAGGGCATTCTGCTCATTTAAATGTTCGAAGGACCTGTGATCAAAGTAAATGACGAATAAAATCGGGGCCAAAATCTCGTGCATTCCCTAAAATACGTTTAAAATCATTTTCTTTGTAAAATACGACAAAACGATAAAACGCAAGAATTACCTGTCGATACGAAACATGAGAGTTCTGTTTGGAGTAAACAAACAAAATATCGGACATTATCCTTTTGGTGGTCTGGCTTTGGAAAAATTGGAGCTCTGGGAATCTAAAACAATATAAACTAGCGTCCATACTTCTTTAAGTTTTCAAGCATACTAACTTGTCTATATTTTTCATATTGAAAATTCAAAAAAATCGAAAAAATTAAAGAAAACCGAGGTATTTTGGCAAAAATCATGGTAAATACGGATTAAATAGTTTTGTTCCACAAAAAATACAGGGAAATTGTCAACACAAAAGCAATCTACTATATCCTTAAATTTCTAATCCTTTTTAGCCTCAAAAAAACTTTAGAACCCTGGAAAATCAAAAAAAAAAAAGTAAAAATGCCCAAAAAATCGAAGAAAAATCAAAAATTTCTAAATTTTAACCTCCAAAACAAGACTAAAAATTACTATAAATTTAGTGAACAAATCAAAATACGACTTACGTTCGATCGACATCCTTTCTAATCGAATCCCTGAGGCCTTCATCGATGAAAAATTGGTTCCAAGGGTTCTAAAATAATATTTTTTGTCATTTTTAGTGAGAAATTCTTGTAAAATACGGAATCCAACATTCTCTTTAAATTTTAAAAACAGGGCCTGTATAACTCACAAAAAGAAATTTCGACATACCTCGTCTTTTTGGGACAATGGGTTGTTCAAATTCGGGTCATCTTCAAACTTTTCAGCACGGGGATTTGTATTTAATCTTCGCTTCAGCTCACTGTAATCACGGCGGCGGTCAGCCAGAATCCTTCGCCATTCCAGACGTTCGTATGGGAGCACTTTTAGTAAGACCTGTAATAAAAAAAATTAAGTTTTAAAAATAAAACATTTAATGTAAAATACGACAAAAAAAATATCGCCTTATCTTGGACAAATACATTTTTTAATGCATAAAAAAGTTGATAAAAAGACAAAAAATAAAGAAATTTAATGCAAAAATTGGTGTAGACATGTAGAATACATATCTGGAGCTCATTGGATCCTCCTTGAAACCCAAAAAAGTACAAACGGATCTTGAAACCAAAAGCAAATCAAAAATTAAAAAAAACATTAAAAATATTTGTTTTAGCTTGTAATCATTAAAAAAGGTGTAAAAATATCGCAAATATCCTCTATTAGCCACCAGAAAAATCCTTACCCTCCACACCACGGAACGAAGATTGGAATCCCTGAGATGGCCGGAAAAACAATGATTCCTGAGGGTGTCTGCATCTAATTCTGCATTCCTGAACAAGTACTTCCATTCTTCACTAAAACAAACTCTTCAGTCGTTGAAATGGAGGAAAGAGCAAAGAATCAAAAAAAAATTTAAGTTTTAGGTAACAATTTAGCTAAAAAACGTAATATCAAAAATTTTTGAAAATTTTATAAACTAAAATACCATACGCAATTTTCCTTGACGTATTTTACAAAAACATAACCATCAAAAGCATCAATTTTTGGTATTTTTGCATCAATTTTTATTAGATGCCCAGTGCAAGATCAAAATTCAACAAAACCTGTAAAACCTTAAACCCAAGATTCAGAAGACGTCTAAAATACGTCACAACACCATGAAAAGAAATTTCGGTCGAAGAACACCCCAAAAAATGACTCAATTCAATAATTTACTCACAAAAATGATATCCGTGCTGGCTGTGCGTTGACCTGATTAACGTGGCATTCCTGCTCGGCTTCCCGTTGATAGCCCATTGAGTGTGTTCTAAAAAAATAAGAGGAATAAACCAAAAGTTCGACGGAAAATAATAAAAACGCAAATTTTAGGTATGGATAATATAAAAATTCCTGGAAAATCATTGGAAAAGCCCGAAAAATTTTCTTCACGTGTAAATAACGATACATTCGACTATTTCACCGCAAATTGAATGCGACCCATCAAGAAAATCCATGAACCAGCAGCAATGTTCCGATTCGATGGGAAAAGAGAAACAGTTGACGCAAAGAGAGAATGTTGACACAGTTAGGGAAATTGTCGAATTTTGATAAAATCTCGCGACATATCGAAGTTTTATGGTCATTACTGGTAATGTAAACTGTTTTCAGAGAGCCCACTTATGAATCCACGCATTTCCAGCTTCAACTATGCTGTTTCATATGGAACATGTAATTTTTTATTACATTTTTATTTTTAGGTAACATTAGTAAATCTTGCCAGCCTTTTTGCCAAAAATAGGCTTCAGATGACTTTAAAGTCGCTGTTTAACGTAAAACTTGTTAAAATCACTTAAATTTTACGTCCAATTTAGCTCTGTTTACTTAATTTTCATAGTACAATATTGCAGATTCGTATATTTTCCGGAAAAATTGATTGGACTGACCGCGAAAACATCTAGTATTACTGAGAAATTGATAAGAAATAAGTACGCTTTATTTTTGGACTGATTTATCAAGTTTTCGCCTAGAAAAAAATATATTTGCCTAGTATAATATAATTTTCTCTTAGGTTGTACCTTTCAGGACCTGAGAAAGGTTAAACAAGTAAGAATATGGTGTTTGGAGGCCGAGACTGCCGTATCAAATATAAAAACCGAACACATTTCGAAGAAAAACGGGAGAAATGTTCTCCTTTCTTTCTCTTCAAAAATTCTTTTTTATATACCTGATGTTGTGTTGGTTTCTTTCTGGGTGTTCCTCCCATTCATCCGAAGGTTTTTGCAAGTCAAAAAGAAAACTATAGTCAAGGTCGTAGTAAGTATTGTTATTTTTGCAATTTTAGGTACCAAAAATGATAAGGATGATTTAAACAGAGAAAAAGGAGCTCAAAGTCTTATGACAGTTGAAGAATATACGAGAAGAAATTGTTAGAAGGTTGATCAATGATTTTAGGTATGTTGTGAAGCCTTTTGCGAGACTTTAGGTTAATTATGGCATGTGCAATATAAAGAATTGTCAAAGATCAACTAAAACCAAAGCGAAATGAAATAAAATACATTAAATCAGCATTATAATCTTATTAGAATTGAAAAAAACCATGAATTTTTACTTAAAAAGCGTTATCTGTCCTAATATTGTACATGGTCAGTACCGAAATTTATGAGAAGAATCGCGTTTTTGATCAGAGTTTTTTTCGCAAAACGTTACATAATTGCTCTCTGAGGGTTTCATACATGCCGGAAAAAAATTTTTACCCTTGAGAGCTTAAAGAACGTTATAAACGAGACTTTTCGGCAAGTTCAAGGCTATTTTTTGTAAGTTTACGAAATAAAAACCTTTTACCGTAAGATAAGGGCTATGGTTCATAAAGTGGTGGAAAATACGTGTTGTACTACGTTTTACATGGGTTGTCGCATTTTTTGATAAAGAAATATTGTTTTAGGCCGAATATCGCCACTTTGCAAGAACTTTTAGATTTTTAGATTTCGATATTAGCGCTATGGCCTTTTCACCCCCAACTTTTTAGACTACGAGCCACAACCAAATTTAAGACAACTTAAGTGCCATCTCCGACTTCTCATTAAACAAATAAACTTCATTAATATTCATTCCTTATCCATCAAAAGTGTGTTCATTTTCGATGCCTTTATTTGTATTCGTTAACCCCAATCCCATTTATCAAAGCCAAAAAACCGATTCCCAAGCACGTAAAGGAAACCCCGAGAAGAAACAGATTGATAGCCATCAGCAATAGCCCCGAAAACATTGCGAACTTTACAGCGTTTTTGTGATTATAAAACCTGCAAAAAGTCAAATTTCGCTGCCAGGACACGTCCACTCCCGAAAAATGCGTATAAAATTCTCTTTTTTGGGTCACGAAAGAGCGAAAAACTAATTTTCCCCGAGTCTCGAAGCGTTAGGGTTATTGTTTGCGTGAAAGTTACACTCGGCCGCGACGTAATGACATTTGCGGCATTTTTTTAGGGATATCATTGAGATTTACCGCGGGACCCAGTTGAAAACAGAGATTTATGACATTTTTGGGGTCAAAATTGCGGTTTATGACAGCTGAGCGGAAATATAATATTTACCAAAATTGTTTTTGTTTTTTCTTGTTTTTTACACAAAAAAGCACGTTGTGAAGGTCGTAGTAATGTGTAAAGTAGAAAGTAGGATGTAATATCACTGATTATTGGCAAAAGGATTGTTTATCAGAGTAAAGATTGAAGTTTACAACGAAAACTGGAACGTAATGGGACAAAAAATAGCAAAGTAACAAATTCCGCGCATAAAATATGTGAGGAAGGTTCAGAAAGGCCGAGTGTTTTGTCTTTTGTCATAAAATGCATTATTAGCCGTAGTGCCGAGCTGTAACGCATACCCTTAGACACTAGACTTCCATAAACTGCACTTGCCCGCTTCCCGAACCTAGGAAAACATTAATTTTTCAAGCCGCCCAGGAAATGCAAACCCTATATACTGCATGCATAAATAATGGATGAGTTTTGTTTTCCCCAAAAAACATAAAACAAAAGTGGACGCGAAAACAAGGGTAATCCCTCGAATTTTCGTTATTAAGTTCTCCCCGAACGACCCTTCAATTTTGGCGAAGCTTTGCACGTTCACAAATCGATCGTCAATGTCTTAACGCTCCCTCACCCTTGAAAGTTTCCCCTCTTAATATAAAAACAACCCCTTCATGGAACATATTGAAAATGCGTTGAGGAGAAGATAACTACCTCCATTTTCAATGAAACGCAGTGATAAACCCATCAATCTTTACTCGATGGTGAGGCGAAAACAATCGCTCATGGCAAAATAATGTGAACTAAACACGTGCGGGGAATAAAGAGTCATCTGAAGGGCCTCTGACCCCCCAAAAAAAGGAAGCGGGGACTGATAAGGCCCGGAAAACAAGGAGAATAAAGGAAGAGAGGGAAGTTGTCCTATTTTGGGCGATAATCTCGAAATTTAAGGTAGTGAGGGATCAAAGGTGGTACGAACTGATTTGTTGGTAAATATTATAGTAAAAAGTAGGTGAATAGTTAGCAGGAAAGGATTAACCTTTGGAGATTTTTTTTCTAACCACATGAAAAGATCGTTCGTTTTGGAGAGGGCGCATTTTACACCTTTTCGAACACTTTTCGCATCAGAAAACATCCCGCCTTTCTCTTCAAGCAGCAATAACTTTTTGGACTCTGCGATCCCTTTTGACACCAATGTCTGTGTCTCTCATTGGTTTTTTTTACTGACTTGCCCTACTTTTTTAATGATATTTAACGACAAAGCAGCTTGTATCACCTCAATACCCCTTGTTTTTTCTTAACGATGATTATCATTCATAAACGGAACAATTCTTACGATTTTTTACAATTCTTACTTTCTAAAACGTCCCTCCAAATTTTAGCGCAATTCACAACATGTTAGCTCATCAGCCCTCTCAGTCAACTTCCCTAAAAGTTTTATCTAATCTTACAAAACAATTTTTTGTGGGCTCCAATTTCCGGGAAGGACCCAAATTTGGACGAGTCCAAGTTTTATGGGATTCGTTCGTAAGAAAAGAGAAAAGAACATTCGATAAATTGGCCAGAAGTTTTTTGGCTTCGTCTTTTCTCTCTTCTCATCCACAAAATAATTACCGCCGGATGAATGGACCCATTTTGACTTAATGCGCACCAAAATAGTAACAGAAACACGAATTTATATATAGACGGGGAATAAACAGAGGGGATGCGCCCTATAAGGAAGTGTCAAATGGGATGAGGGACATTGCAAATTGCAGAAAATGAGGGAAACTTTTTGTTACATGTTAGTATACGTGCAAAGCTGTTCAAATAATGATTTTAAAGGGTTCTAACGACGTTTATGGGATAATATGACGTGATTTGGTGATTTCGTGATTGAAATAGCAAAGAATGAGATTGTTTGGAGCTCATTTTCTATGAATTCTCTAAAATGCGATCTACAATTTCCACTGGCGGCTTAGAAAACAGTGGTCTTCAGTTTTGCCATGTTCGGCCTAGCGACGACCCTTAATTTTTGATTATGTAATATCCAAATTTCCCTTCTCCACCGTTTCCCATCCGAGACCCTTGAAACGTTGTAAATAATTCAAACAAAGCCCATAAAATCCCTTGTAAAATATAAAGGTCGTGAATCTATGACACACGCAGGGTTTAATCCACGAATCCACGCAACAATCCAGATTACTCCCAAATTATTTCCAAAAAAAGCCTCCCAAAAAATATGTAGGAAAAAAGATATGGAGCCCCCAAATGGCTCTCAGCGCATTGAGGAAGCCATTGCCGGCCCCGGAAATGTGTCAAAAGCCTTGGCTTAAAGGCGAAGCGGATAAAAAACAGTCTCTAAACAAACATGCATAATATAATAAATCGACTCTTTCACACGTTCAGTGGAATGTCTGGCCGCTTGGATTGATGGGAATGTGCGCTTGCGGGTCTGAGAACATGCTGGGGAAAATTCTCATATAGATGCCAAGAGGAAAAAAAATGAAAATCCACGCGGAAATACCGTATTTTACCACTTTTTATTTATTTTTTGTTTTGAAACGCCAAATCAGACATTTATTATTGTTGACTTTGGACCCATTCATGCGCGTTTTCGAAGATCCGAATCCACGGCGACACATTTCCCGGCTTCTTTGCCCATCCCTCCGGATAATTTGGCCATTGCCAGCTAAGGAAAGCGCGATCTGGATGTGGCATTAAACAGAAATGTCGTCCATTGGCAGAACACACACCCGCAACACCAGCTTCGGATCCGTTGGGATTAGCCGGATATAGTGTGGTCGTATTGTTCGCTTCATCCACATAACGGAGCCCGATTAATCCTTGTGATTCCAGTTTGTTTAGGATGTCTGGGGAACGATAGGTGAACTTTCCTTCGCCGTGAGAGCTCCAGACGCCGAGAATTGAGCCCTCCATTCCTTTGAGCATTATCGCTTTGGATTTTTCGATTCGAACTCGAGAAAATGAGGATTGGAAACGGCCACAGTCGTTGCGATCGAGGAAGATTTGAGTTTCCGCTGAAAAATTTGCTAGAATTATGTTGGAGTGTCCGTATTTGACGCTTATATCTTCTCTTGCACTTACCACTCTTTTTCTCCACATCTCCAATCCATCCCAGCAATCCCATTAGTTGGCATCCGTTGCAAACTCCAAACGAAAACGTGTCTCTACGTCTCCTGAACTCCTCGAATTCGACGGCCAAGTCCTTGTGCATTTGAATGGATGCAGCCCATCCTTTTGCCGAGCCAAGGACATCAGCATACGAGAATCCGCCGACAAAGGCGATTCCTTTGAATTGTGATAATGACACCGTGTGCTCAAGAAGATCTGTCATTGTTACATCGATGGCTTCGAAACCCGCCAATATAAAGGCCGCGGCCATTTCACGGTCGCCGTTGCTGCCTTCTTCTCGGATTATTGCGACTTTAGGCTGGTCTGAAAGAGGTTGAATTGTAAACATTAGCTTAGAATGGTATTTGGCCTTACCTTTTGCTGTCTCCTTCAAATTCTGTCCATATCCAAAGGTCAGTTTATATTCAGGATCTTTGATCTGTTTTCTCCATTCCTTTTGCTGTTCAACACACTTTGGATTCGTCTGTAGCAACTCCATCTTGTCGCTGACCTCTTCGAATATCTCGTACAGTGTTTGAAGTCTCTCTTTCAAAATTTTCTCTCCTTTTACGGCGATTGTAACATGAGCATCTGATCCATAGACTGGCACGGCTTTTCCGATGTTATCAAATGAAATTTCAGAGTGTTTGAGCTGCTCCGAAACCGCAGACAGATTCTGTTCGTCTACTTCAAAAACAACGCCAACTTCTTCATTGAACAATTGTTCGATCAAATTCTTCGAAGTGAAATTGAAATCCAACTCAAGTCCGCAATTTCCAGCGAAAGCCATTTCCAAGACTGTGGTCAACCCGCCATCGCTGATGTCATGACCAGCCAAGATCAATTTTTCGTTAACCAGCTTCTGAATCGCGTTGAAACAATTTTTGAAATATTTTGGGTCATCTATATCTGGCGATTCTGTTCCGATTTGTTTCAGCGTCTGAGCCAACGCACTCCCACCCATTCGATGATTACGTTGTTTGGAGTTCATATGAACCAAAATTAAGTGGGTTCCATCTCCACTAACTTTTAGATCAGGCCCAACAACTTTTGTGATATCAGTGCAAGGCGCGTATGAACTGATGACCAAAGTCCCCGGAGATTTAACGACATCGTGTCCAACCTTTGCCGCCATACTCAGCGAGTCCTTTCCTCCGTCGATTGCAACGCCAATCTCTTTCATAAAATCACACATTCCGTCACAAGCAGCGACCAGACGTTGACCTTCTCCTTCTAATCGAGCGGGCCACATCCAATTTCCAGAGCATTTGACGTCCTCCAAGCACGTGATGGGAGTGAAAACGAGGTTGGTTAGTGATTCAGCGACGGAACAACGTGCTCCAGCGCCGGGATCAACCAGACCTACGAGTAGATAGGTTACAGGGGTTTTTTCGGCTACAGTGTTCTATGCGAAACCGAATCTTGATTACCTCGAATTGGTTGTTCTCCCAGTCCAACGGCACTTCCAACGGTATCAAAATAACTTGCTGCGGTGACTCCACAATCAGCCAGTGGCAAATGAAGAGGACCAACGCATTGTTGCTGCGCTATGAGACCGGTTACGGAGCGATCAACCTTGTTGGTCAGGAATCTCTTGGAACTGACTGATGGAAGCCGAAGAACAAGCTCCAAGGCTTTGGAAACTGATAGATCTTCGGGGATTTCGAGAGGCTTATGGACGAATTCCTTGGAATCGAGGTGGAAGGTCTGAAAAGTCAATTGCAGGAAGTTTGAATCATGATTATAATAGTTTTGTTTTGTTATCAAGGCCGTTGTTTCCTTACCTTAGGCTCTCTCTCCGCCAATTCGTGTAAGTTAATGTCCACTGGATGTGTATCGTTATTTTCAAAGTCCTTCAACACCACTTGATTATCCCCAGTGACCTCTCCAACAATTTGAATCGGACATCGCTCTCTTCTTCCAATCCTCTCTAATTCCTCTTGTCTATCTTTTCTCAGCAGAATCGCGTCGTTCTCTTGATATTCGGCTCCCCAAAGTTCACGAACGCTGATCGTCGGATCTCCAAGGAGAAATTTGTCGGAGTAAATTACTGCTCCACCTTGTTTCCCTTCTACAATTTCTTTGAGGACATTTCCTGAAAGAAAGTAGGGTAAAAATATTTTTTGTTGGGAAATATACTATTTATACTGTATATTTAACTTACCATTCCCTCCAGCACCTTGGTCATGAATACTAAGAATTGGATTGTTTTCGTTCATTTCCACACATGCTCTGATCACTCTATGCACCTTCTGTTCCATCTCCGGATCCCCCCTTTGAACTGCTCCATAATCTAATTCAGCTGTTCGATCCCCTTGAACCATGACTGCTAGCAGCCCCTCCACCGAGACCAATTCTGTAGACTGGTCCACCAATTTTGGCGATCAATTGGCCTCTTTGGCATTCTGTTTTCTTCGAATGCGCCGAATCCATTAATCCAATGCCTCCGGAAAATAGGATTGGCTTGATATATTCGATCCTCTCCTTTTCTCCATTGGTCAATTCCACGAGTTGGCCGAAGGATCTGGAGAACCCGGCTATAACGGGCTCGCCAAATTTGTTACCGTAATCCGAAGCGCCATTTGAAGCGTCCAGCAGAACTTTTTGAGGATGCGCAAGATTGATGGGATATGAATGATAGTCCTCTTCCCAAGGCTGCTCGTAGTCTTCGAGATGGAGATTGCCAAAGGAGTAGCCAACCACTCCAGCGACCTCGTGAGCTCCTTGACCGGTCGCTTGAACATCTCGAAGACGACCGCCGGTTCCGGTGGCGGCTCCGGGGAATGGACAGACTCCTGAGAAGAGAATAATTAGTACATAGTTAGGATTTTCCGCCATTTTACAACTTTCTTTTTGTATATCTTACCGGTTGGGAAGTTGTGCGTTTCGGCGGTGTAAATAATATGCTTTGTTCTGTTCTCCACTTTTAACGCGCTGCATTCTGTTGTATTGGACGGCAAGATTGAGGGGCTTTCGAACCCTTTGATTGCGCTAAAATTGAAAGTTGATTACTAGAAGAAAGAGATCAAGAACATGTCGAAATCTCAAGTTTACCTGCTGTTATCACAGAAAGCAATGACATTATTGGGATTGCTGTGATCTTGCGTAGATTGAATTGTCTTGAACAGATGATTTTCCCGTTGAACTCCGTCCACAACAAGGTTGCCTTTGAAAAACCAATGTCGACTGTGTTCGCTGTTACTTTGGGCCAGATCGAATAGCTCTACATCAGTGGGATTTCGACCCAACTTTCGATACATGTTCAGATAATATTTCTTGTCCGAGTCATCTAACGACAGCCCCAGCTCTTGATTTACTTTCTCCAAATTTTCGGCGCCATCCTTTCCCAAAACGTCGACGAAGAAGTAATCTTCGCGTCGAGGAGACTCGATGACAAAAGTTGGGGTAGTATAATACAACTGCTCCGTCATTTTGTCGCCAAATTCCTGAAGAAAATCGACATGTTCGAGGTCGTCGGATGAAGCTCCATTTAGCTGGTATCGTCGGGATTTCTCCAGACGTATAATACCTTTGAATCCAGCGGCTTGGAAGGCTGAGACGGCATTGGTTGAGAATGGAGTTGTGAAGGTTAGTCTGGAAGAAATTAATGATATTTTTGAAAAAATCGAAAAAGTCGCCACGTTCGAGAATTTTTCACCTCGGTCCGACCTCGACAACTTCTCCTTCTCCCTCTTTGAAAGAGCTTTCTGGTTTTACATCTTGATGGAAAACATTGTGTGACAACAACTTCTTCAAATCATCTGAGCGTTCAATCAAAGCGTCCAGATGAACGTTTTCCACGACTACATAAAAACAGGACTCCTCTTTGATTTGAATGTCGGGTGAATGGGCTTGAAGGCGTCTCTGAATGGCGTCCAAATGGAAATCGCCTTCTGAGTCGCTTTTCGAGTAGAGGCGGATACAAGTTGTCATGCTGGAAATTACGCTTATAAATCATACAAAAATTTATTCTTTTCCAAGAAGCTTCCAATAAAAATACGTGAAAAAGTTCAAACCAAATATCACAGGAATCGCAAATTGTGATCTAAAAATTCCATCAGATAATAATTTATTCAAATCCCGACAACGGAAAAATACCCTCGATATTTTCTGCTGAAACCGCAACAAAGCCTTTCCCCACATATTGCTAGACGAACTCTTTTCGATAATTTTATCATCAATCAGTTTTGGAAAAGGCAGTGCAAGAAATATTTAAAAGTTCAATTGGATTGATTAAACTTTTGCAAAAAAGAGCGTTTAGTAGGTAAAGAAGTGAATAGTTTCAAGACATGAAAGAGCGAGTTCCAGCCGAAAGTCGTTTTTTCACTATTTCGTCCGGAAAGTCCCTGGAGTGATTTTTGGTGTTTGCACTGTGCAAAAAAGGTCAGGGTTCGAGCGACAGCCAAAAAAAAGCCTATTGCACGGTGCAAAAATCAAGAAATTGCACAGTGCAATTTTGACTTTTGTTTCTCACAGTGCATGTCGCCAAAATAACTTCAGCGACTTTACGGACAGAGTTGTGTGTGTTCGGATTTCCTTAATTGAGGTATTTCTGTGGCAAAAAATCGCTTAATACGGCCGCTGTGCGGGTAAAACGCGAATTCAAATTTTGAGTAATTGACTTGTGCTAAGGAGAGTGTATGTATGTAAAATTTCAAGGAAACAGGACAGTCATTACACGCGCTACAAACAAATATCTAAATCAGCGACTTTAGAGCCCGTAAGACAGCCCTCGGCAACAAAAGAAGCAAAGTTCAACGCGATAAAACTTCCTCAAAAAAATTTGACCCGAGATTTTTATTGTCAAGCGGAAAATAAGGTTCCCGCTGAAATTCCCACCGATTAACGGCCCAAACAAAAACCAAGCAAAAGAGGTTTTGGTCGATCCAAATCTACAAATCGATGCAATGTTTATTTTTTTATCAATCAAAGATTTTTATCGTTCCGCTAAGACATTGTTGATAATTCATCGACAGATTGCGCAACGTCCTGTTTAAAGGAAAGAAAGACGGTTTATTTATTTTGATGATCTTTATAAAATATAATATAAGGGGGAAATGTCAAAAATGGTTAGAGGAAAATATCAAATATGGGGTTAGGAAATTTTTGTACACTTTACTTTACTATGTGGAAGAGGGTGGTCAAAGGTTATTACGTCAGAAACGGTTGCAGATTTTAGTCTTGCAAGAATAGCGCCTTGAGCCAGACTCGATTGACCATAGAATTTACTAGGCTGTGATATAAAACCCCCACAATAATCGGATCATTGAGTTTTATTTGATTTATTTATATATTCAACAACCCTTTACAGGCGCAATAAAAACATTCTTGAGTATCGACAAAACGAAAGAACATTTGATTTGGAGAGAGTGCAGACATTTCCAAGTCCGCGACGGCAGTTAACAATGATTAATAGAAATTTACATATACCCATAGTAAGTTGGTAGACATGTCTGGAGAAAATGGTAATTTACGAAAGAATGGAAACCGTTCTATGATGATTTTTCTCAAAAAACCTAAAGCTGGCGGCGCACAGTGCGATATGAAGAGCAAACGATGCTTGACGCATGGAAAAAGTTGTATAGACAAAGAGATCACAACCAATAATTGACAGGGGTATAACAAGGAAGACACGCGATATTTTTGGAAAATTTTTGTTGGCAGTTTCGATTATGTTACAGATCTTTGAGGGTAAAGACTTAAAATTTGAGTGAGAACCTAAAACAATACAAAAAATAGACAGTAGACTTAACGTATGGACAACATTTATATTGTACTTGACACCTGTTGCCAAAAATTAAGAAAAAGTTTGATTTTTTCGAAGTGAAGAGTTTTTGGGTCTGACGTCAAGTGCAATGTAAAAGTCTTCAATTTTTAGGCAAGTAAGTCTCTGCATGATCCAATTGATCGGCTCTTGACCTAATTTCCGCACTTGCGAAACGCTCCGGCATTTGGCCAGGTCCGGTTGCTCGTATTCGACTATACTGTAGACCTGAGGGCTCTTATTTTCGTCCTCATTGTAAGCGTGATATCGATCGGCACTGGTCGTTGAAGCCGCTGAATTGAAGGCTTCAGTGCCATCCTCCGACGAGCGACTCGAGTTTATCGTTGATGAACACGACGAGCCGGTGCTGATATTGGATACCGGTCGTTTTATGTGCTCGTGACAAGCGCAGGGGATATGTCGGTAGTTCTTGCAGGCAAAGATCGTCCGGAATTGGAAGTCTTTGTTGAGTTGGAGCAGTAGAAGGGCAGCGCCGAAAACGATACTTCCAAGCCCTGAAAAGTGGGAGGAATAAACTTGAGGATCAACACGGCAGCGAAAAACGACGTCTTAAGTTGCATTAATGCTAGATATAAAAGCACCTTTTCCATTTTGTTAGAGCCCTTTCCTCTGACGTCATTATCTCCGTTCTTCGATGACAAAAGAATAGTGTCGACACTTGATTTATAAGTTTACAATCGGAAGGGCCCGTCAAACCCCACCCGACCGTCGTCTTGATTTACAACCCGCTAGAACACCTAACTAAGGTAAGGTCGGTTGTTGATCCGTAAAGATTCAATTGCGCAAGTTTGGACGTAATGTTTCTTTAAAATGCAAATTAACTCACCCGCAGCCAAAGTAAAGTAAAAACAATGTGAGAACCGGAACTCCAGCAGCGACAGTCCTCCTCTGGGCGCTGGGAATGGCACAAACAAAAGTTTGGGAACATTCAGCGCATATACCAGATTGGCGGTTACTGTAAATGCGCCTACGGTCATGCAGACATGGCCAAACTTCTGTGGTAAGACACACAACAGGAGCATTTGGAGGATCCAACAGGCAAACGCGCACCTGAAAATGGTAAAATGCGGTTCTGGTTATTTCTACCATAATATTATCACAATGTTTATGTTGCATCTTTCTTTAGTCGTCGTAGAATCGGATATCTCGTTTTTCAAAGAAATTTCTTTTTGAATACAAGGGGAAAAATTACGAGTTCATACATACCACAACATAACTCCGGTGTAATATCCAGCCATTCGGTATTGCCTTCCATGGTTGAATCCGTTTCGGTCCAGACTTAGATATTCCACTACCTTTAGCATCGGATACGGCGTTCCCTTTTGTAATGCTCGCTCCGTTTCTGACGTTGTCACTGAAACGAAGCATCATTACAATAGGTGACGGGCAGAGTAAAAAAGGCTGGTCAACTTTCGAAGCCCACTATTCCCTTTATTAACCACGTACTACTACCTCCAGACCTACCATCCAGGAAGCTCATTCGCTCGTTGAAATCCAATTTTGGCGATGTTTTCGTCGTGAGAGTGATATTTACATTGTAGAGGCCGATCTTCACCCCGAGAACGGCGTTTAATCGGTCGGTGGAGAAGGCTTTGTACGCGGTTAACACTCGCGCTTCTCCTTGCTGCCAGCATGGGTAGTGGATTGAGACTGAAACGGGATTTTAAGCGATTTAAAAAAATTTATGGTAATGGTGTGGTTCTATGGTATGGTTTTTGGTAAAATACGAAGCGTCGATTTTCGAAGGTAGGCATACGATTAGACAGTGCTTGACTCACCCAAAATAATCGCGCCGACTGCCATGGAGAACAAGAACGTAAACGTCGACGCAGTTTTGTACCTTCGAATTCCGGGTGAGATCAGCAGGTATGCCAGTGTGGGTGTAATGAACAAAGACAACAAGGCGGCGATTTGCAGGTCCACGACGACCGGCGTTCTGTTCTCACCGTACCAGGTGGGGGCGCCATTCTCCCTGAAGGCGTCGAACCAACCGATGGTCATGAATAATATGCTACCAGGACCCCTTTAAGCGGCTTAAAGGGTGGTTCTCTGATGTGTAAATTGTCGTCCGAATGCTGGGGAAGATATCTTGGTATCAGTCAAGATGATATCAAAAAGGGGCGGAGTTTGTGACCAAAATTTGAAACAATCGCTATGGCAGTGTTAAGAACGATAAAAACGATGAGAAAAGTGGTTGTAGCTCCTTCAGTTTGTTGAATATTATACTAAGTGAGTCCTAGGAGTACTGTAGAATTCGCACGCTTTCTCCCAAAGCCTCAAAATTCGGCGATTCGCGTTCAAAATCTGGTCGAGAAGGGTTCGTTCACTCGTCGAGCGCCTCCGTCGTAGCATAGGCCGATCACGGCGCGCACGCCGCTTCTGTTATTAATGAGTAGGGTCGAGAGAATTTGTTGATGAGCTCAGCGGCCTTGCTGTCTGTTTTGGCGGCCGTAACTGAAATTAGAGCGAAGGTAATGAGCGTGAAAATCAGACGGAAAATTCCGCGAATTCGATCACGGAAATTTGCTATTTGTGCGTCATAAGCTTAAACGATGGGAAGGGTTGTTGGAAAAGTGGTGAAGCAAATGCCTCCGGGGTCAAATTGAGCTCAAAATGTAATCGAAACGAATTACAGTGAAAATGGAAGGGAATTGAAAAAATTGGGAGTGCTATAAGGAAACGAAAAAATGGGAGTTCAAAGAAATTAAATGAAAAATAAAATTGTTCAAGACTACAATAGTGGTCGCTACAAGGTATATACGAAAGAAAACATCAAAGTAAAATTTGTATCCCGGCTATTTTCCAAAACGCCTCCAGCAAAGTCGCAAAATCCGAGAATATTATCACTAGAAGACAACCGCCGTCCAGAATCTATACGAATTTTGGAAGGCAGTAAACTCTAAACCTTTCCGGTGTAAAAAATTCCCCCTCAAAACCCCGCAAAGAACGGCCCGTCGTCGACGGTTTTTTTTTGGGAATTCCGTTCGAAAACTGTTTGATAACGACCGAAAAATGTTTTCCTGTCGACCCGAGAGAGTTGTTGAATTAAGAGGTGGAGAGACAACAATAATTTATTCTGGGAATTTGGGAATCTGACCGGTCAAATTAATTTTCATTGAAAAAATTTTTGGGCAATTGCTGATGTTGGAAAAAGTCGTATTTTGGGGTAAAAAGTGGGTGAAAAATGTCGAATAATATTGTAAAATAATGTCTGAAATTCTTTGTTCAAATTTAAATTTTTATTCGGTAGAGAAAATGGATTACTGCGAAATTTATGCGATTTTTCATTGGAATTATACAGAATACGACAATAAAATCAAAAAATATCTAGGTCCCGGTGCGAAAACCCCCGTAAAATTATAAAAAATCAAAAATCATCAGCCTACAGCCACTTTCCATCAACAAACCCTAAGGTAAAAAACTCTAAAATAAAAAAACGCCCAAATTGTAAAGGGTTTGGGGAAACAAAGTAAAGGTCATTTTACAATGGCGAAAGACTGATAAGAACCGCTCAACTCAAACTTATTTTTTCTCGGAAGTCCTCAAGGCATAAATACGCCTCCTTCCAGAAGATTTTTTTTTTATTTTCGGAAACCGGGAATTAAAAAATGTTAAAATTTGATCGATTACGGGGAAGGTGTAAATCGGGCGGCGATTGTTACAATCTGAGGGAAACCAGTAACGTGAGGCGCGTAAAGCGACTCGATTATCACGTAATTATCGGAGGGTAATTCGCGGGGAAAGTAAAAAGTTTTTTCGGAGTTGAATGTCCACGTATAGTGAGGGTGAGAAAAATCATGTTTGTATACGAAAAATGGGAAAATTGGGAAATTTGAGTTGAAAATATGGAAAATAAGGTTGATGAAAAACACGTAATAGACAAAAAAGGTGTAAAGTGGGCAGAGATTTTGAAAAAAAACTGTGCTGAAACTTGTCAAACCTGAAAATTGAATTTTCTTAGAAATGCACTGTGCCAGCGGCAAAAAAGTAGGTTGCGTTTTGCAGAAACAAAGAGATTATGAAATATGACAGTGAGAGAAATTGAAATTCGACGGACTTTAGCAATTCTCACGGTTAAAAATTCAGCTCCCCATGTTACGAACTTCATTTTTACAAGAAATGATTATTTTTCTCCGGTAAAATCCATAAAGTTGTAGTTGAAGACTATTTTGTTCCCTTTTCTCCTCATTTTTCATACGATCTTGCCTATGATAAAGTATTCTCTTGTCTAGTATCTCAGTCTAGCCATAAATCCCTTTTATATCCCCAACATTACTTTACAATCCTTTCTCGGGTCTAATTAAAAGTTTCCTTCAATAAATCACTGTAAGTAAAGGGTCCAAAGACAGAAACAAAGCAAAAGACACAGTAAAGTCAACTCAACTCCATCCAGGAATGTTTGTGGAAGAAGGGTACTTTCCACTGGCAGCCTTGTCAAACCATTGCTTCTTTCTTCCGATTATTATCGTTTCAAACCCGACGTTGTAAAGCAATTGGGCCGGCGGAGATCAAGTCGTGTTCAAAAAGTTTTGAAAAATTGGAAAATTCCAATCGTAATGACCGTCCCGAACATCGCTCCACTGTGCAGAAGTAAGGCGATTTTAAAAGAATTCAACGTACACATAGAGTCCATGTAGCATGAAGAAGATCGTGTTAGTGCGAGGGAGGAGACGGGGGAGAATTGTAAGTATTGCGTCAGCAATTTAATTGGTGATCTTGTAACAGACATTATGCGTGTAAAAATCATGACTCGCGAGAGTTAGCGGCTAAGGTTGCATTCAAAGCAATGCAAAGTGTTGGTATCTAGAGGGAGAGGGTGAATTGAGGAGGATCGGTCAGACAAAATCCTTTATTCGGATATAAAAAAAACCTGCCGTTTGGATACGACAATGGCAAAGAAAATGCCTTAAAAATTAACGGGTTTCCAAAACCAACGAAAGGCCAAGAAACCTTCTGGAAGAGAACCCTCGTTTGTAATAATGACGACAAAAGGCACGGGTTTTTCTCCACGGTGATCATAATGCTGTAAAAATAAAAAATAAAGACTTCTGCATGCCTATCAATGCGCGTTGCAACAGGACTTTCTGTTGCACGTTGAGAAACAAAGAGTTACAAGAGTGTTTTCAAAGATTACTGTGATTAAAACATCTTTTTGTAATCTGAAATCCCTATAAAACCGATTAAAACGGACTTTAAACTTTTATTTAACATCGCTAAGCACATTAATTTAGACTACTTTACAACCCTCTTTTTTGCATCTAATTTGATTTTTCATTGATCTTCAAGCCTATTAGACAAAAGTCAACAAACAACCTTTTCTGACTGCTATAAACTACCTACAAATTAACTGTCCCCACTCGTCCTACGGTCTAGACGTTCGTTTCAAGACTCTCCATGCGTATCGTTGTGCTGTTTTGTTTGTTACACCCATTCTTGGAAAGTGGCGATTAGAATCAGTCAAAAATACAGAGAAACTTGTCTCTAATCCTCCGGAAAACAGTCGGTTTGTAAAATTCCTTACGCAGTTTTACAAGCTTAAGTTTTTAAAAGGTCTAAAAATTAAGACACAAGCTTCGGGCGGCTTCCAAAATTAGAATTTAGGCTCCAATTTTTGACGTCAATACTTGGTAAGGGAATGTTCAAGTAAACATCACTCGGTTTTAAACCAAAAAAAGTTTTTGATGGGCTGGTGGAAGGACGATTTGTTGTATTGCCTAAAGAAAAGTAATAAAACGGCTGATTAAAGGGAACGCAGCCACTGTTTTTGATGATAATCAAGGGGAATATACATAAGACGGATGAAATCTTGCAACAAGCGTCGGTCTGCAAGAACGTGACTGTAGTTTTTTTGAATACTAAATTGAAAGCCATTAAAGGTGAGACTTGCAAGAGAGGAATTACCAGTAGCGGGAAGAATATTAAGTTTTAACGATAATGAGACTCCTTTGAACAGAGGATAATTAGCGGCGCCGTTCGAGGAGAAAAGATGACTCATGGCAGGGCTGCAACGAGATTTTAGCGATCAAGTTTGATTTGAAGGTGTAATTGGGGATGTAGATAGATTATAAGGCAAAAAGTGAATAGCAGAATACCAATACAACCAATTGGGGCAAACAGTATAGGGCACCTCTGTAAAACGCACCTCTCTACAACAAATCGTGTCTATAAAGAACAAATTCAGATCTTTGGCAAAAAGGAGCCTTCATACGACGAAACCTCTCTATAGCGAATTTATTTTTTTTGCTCCTTGCGATACGTTGTGCAAAGGTGTGATTGTATTCGCTATAGAAAGGTTTTTTTGACTGAAAAATGAATTTTTGGGCTTCTGAAAAGTTTGTAGAAGAGTTTCGTTTTGCGGGGAGTTTGTTGTACAGAGATTATACGCGATATTGTTAAAAAACGCCGGTGATGCCTAAAAAAGCTACTGTTTAAAACAATCCCTTTACAATTTACTTCCCAACTCTTCACAAAAGCTTTCATATCGTCAGTTCCTCATGAAAATCCCCGAAAAAATAAAAAAAAATCGCCACAGCTCAGAGCTCCCTCAGACGCTAAAAAAACGCAAGGAAAAACTTCCCCATCCCAAGTGCGATTAGCCGATAAATGGTCAGTAGAACAGTAAAATGTCGCAAAGAACGTGCACTTACGTATTCCCGTCGTAATTCCTCCCCACCACCTCTTTTGTAACGAATACTGGAACGGACGGATTAATGAGGGGATGTGGAGGGAAGTCGTCTGGGTAAACGAATAGTGGTGATGAATGAGTAAGGGAGCGGGATTGGATTTAGAGGTTAGGCGTTTGGAGGTTAGCGATTGATTATAAAGCCAACAAGCGAAGTCGTCGAGGTTCGAGGCTCTGCTTTACTATTTTTTCCAGTATATCTTTTGAAAAGATCGTTGAGTATCTTGGCGGTGCCTGCAAGGTCAGAGCTAAAATTTTCAGTAATTGATATGTGCTCAGAAATATACCAATTTATCGAAGTTTTAGTTTGCGTTTGGTTTTTCAACGATCTTCCGCTGGAGAATACGCCAAATAAAGATAACTTTTCAAACTTCAGAAACGAAAATTCTTTTTATGATATTGCCCAGTATTTCACGCTATAAATACGATTAATTAATCCCTATATATTCGAGTATCTCCACTTCTAAAACTCACGTCAACTTTGACAAAACTTTAACAAGTCCGAGCTCCGCATTCAGCCAGAATTGAGCAAACGTGCGGCATACATCTTGTTTAAAGGACCAGAACAAATACTTTTGAATTGCGCTTTTTATGGCGTATGAAACGAAATGTCAAAAAATTTTTTTTTATGTCTTGCAGCGGAAACAAAGGCGGAAGAGTTGCAAACAGTAAAATAATGATTAGTAACCATGTCGAATGTCACCATTACTTTTTCCGTTGTTATTGGTACAGTCGACGAAGAAACTTTTTGGACATTTCGTTTTCACGCCGTAAAAAGCGTCCAAAAGTAGTTGTACTGTCCTTTTAAACTTAAAACGGAAAATTCTAGATGCCGTTTGATTTGACTCATTTCCTAAGTAAGTATTTTTAATTTACCAGGAACCCAAATACCCACTTTTTAACGAATTAGACAAACGCATTACAGATTTGTTTTCCTATTTCTTTGAGAAAAACTGTTTTTCAAAACGTGCAGGTTGCAAAAAATAGATTTCTTCATATATTATTTACAAAAGGAAGAAAGGGCGTATCGGGTTGCACCCAAAAATAGGAAAAATACCAAATTTTAATTAAGGGAATCGGGCATTAGTAAGGGTAGTCAACAACGCTTTTCACTTTTGCTTAATTTAAAGAGGCTTCTTAATGTTTAGATAGGCCAAATATGAATTTGCAAACCTTTCTTCGACCTGCAAAGCTTGTTGGAGTCTGTAGAAAAGCTGTTTCAAAATCAAAATTTCACGTTTTGATTAATTCTTACAATTAGATGCATGAAGTCATTCAAAAACGTACATTACTGATTCCATTTTATACCCTACAACCTTAAATTTACTTTTACGAAACTCACGTAGACTTACTACACTCTGTTCGAAACTTACTCAATGACCTCCACTATATAAGAAACCAAAAAGAAAGTTCAAAAACTGAGTAATAAAACCACAACACAACCTTTTTTTTAAAACATTTACAAGATCACAATGGGATATCATACAGTTTGCGAAAATCCGCTCCCTCCCTTGTAGTTTAGCCCGTAATCCTTGAGGCTATCAATTACCTACTTAACCTACAAATAATCCCTCGATCACATTAAATAAATCGCTGAAACTCGAGAAACATTAGAGCCTTTTGGAGCTCAAAGAGCAAGGTTTTGTTGCAGTGTGCGTAAATTGCAATTTAAAAATGAAAAAATTCAAAAAATAAAAAATTTAAAAAAAACGTCAATGCTGCCATCAAATCTTTTCGTCATATTTCCGGGCTAGGGCAAAAGGGGACCTGAAAAAAGTAAGAAATATTAATTAATTAAAATTGTAAAATACGCGGACACAAACGTTAAGATGATAAAAAATGCAAATTGTTGGTACAAAAATTTGCACAGTGCTACAAAAACTTTTTTTAAGTGCCAAAACAGCTACTTTTAAATTGCGCTTTTCCGGCGTGTGAAACGAAATGTCAAAAGAGTTTTTTATGTTCTGCAGCAAAAACAAAGGCGCCAGCTTTGCAAATAATAAAATAATTATTAGTAAGCATGTAGACTGTCACCATTGTTTTTTCGTTGTTATTGGTACAGTCGACGAGGAAACTTTTCGGACATTTCGTTTCCACGCCGTAAAAAGCGCGTTTCAAGAGTAGCTGTACTGGTAATTTAAATCGAAACATAATACCCAAATTGCAATAAATAAGTAATACGATATATTTTCCAATAAATTTCTGTGTTTTCTGTAAAATAATATGATACAAGCGACTCCTTGCGCTCGAATTGTAATTTTTCTCAATTTTCGAAGTCAAAATCGAGGAATTTCAAACAGGTTCAGCGGCTCGAAAAATAAACTGATTGACCTTAATTTGGTTGGAAAACAAGTGATTACGCAATTTTGGAAAAGGATAAAATACGGCATTGACACCAACGTCTTGAAAATTTTGCGAACAGAAATAAAATAAAAAAATTTGCATTTTTGAAAAAAATAAAAAAAGCAATATTTAAATGTAGAATTATCTCTTTAAAGTGAAATGGTAGATAATAAAAAATCAGCTGGATCAACGCGAAGTTCTTTGGTTCACATCAGAAATTCAAAGTTCTCCGCACAGTGCACAAATTTTTTAACATTTGAACTGTTTAGTGGTAAGATAAAAGTTTGCAAATAAAATGGCATGCTTTACATCTTATAAGGAATAAATGCTAACTAATTCATTTTGAAAAATTCGTTTTGCCTTGAGAAATTTTCAAAAAAAAAACCTGTTTGCCGCACCGTGCACAAAACTAAAAAATCTGCACAGTGCAAACAAAAAATCAAAAGAAGAATCATTTGGACAGTGCAATAAATTGGTCGCAAAAACTATTCAAAAAAACAAAAATTTAGATCGCACTGTACAGAAAAAGTTAAAAGCACCGCCGCACCGTGCAGACTTCCAAAGATTCGAACTGCACTGTGCGAAAAATCAAAAATCCATGGTGAAATTGAAAAATGAATAAGTTCAAAAATCACATCAAAACCAAACAAATGGAAACTAACTCCACCGGAAGCGTGGGCGTCAATTTGTAAGTGACCTCCTCAATAAGAATCGAAATCATTTTTTACCGAACAGAAATAAATAATTGTCCTTCAAAAATAGTAAAGTAAAAGGTAATGGGGGGAATGTAAATTAGTCTAATTTCGATTTCATTTTTTTTTGATTGAGGAGTGAAAATTGAAAGGGAAGTTTTGGGAGCAAAATGGGGTTGTACTAAAATATGTAAAAAAGGCGATCAAAATTTTGCAAAAATCTATCGGAAATTATCAAAAAAAATTTTTGCGATTTTTCAGATTTTTTTCGGAAAAAAACGGAAGTTTTCAATAAAATTATCCGTCCGCAAAGTCGCTGGACTGATTTCCGCGACATGCACTGTGCGAAAAAAAAGTTCACACTGCACTGTGCAATTTCTGGCTGTTTGTACCATGCAATAGGCTTTTTTGGGCCGTCGATTGAATCCTGACTTTTTTGCACCGTGCAAACTCCGAAAATCTCTCCAGCGACTTTGCGAGCGGAATAGTATAAAGGCCATATCATATTCTGAACATTTTAGCTTTTGCTTTTCTTGTGTGAAGTCGGAATATTCAACGATCTGAGTACGCAAAATGCGGAAAGCGACAGCAAGGAAAATGTTTGGCCTTATCTTTGCCAGATGCCCGCGGAAAGGAAATGATTTTTTTTGTAGAAATTTCGCTTTTGGCAGTAGAAATTAGACTATGTTTTCATGCTAATCCCAGGGCTATGTAAGCCAGTGGGCAGCTCAGAAAAGAAATTGGGTAAGGGAAGAGCAGCTAAATTTTTGCTCGAAAATTTTTTTCGTACTGCCTGGCCAAGGCTCTAAAAAACTGCGAATTTTTTTGCCAAATCTTAAAAATCGTGATGGTTGTTGGAAAAGGTGGGCTAGGAATCCCGCGTATTTTAAAGATAAAACTTTAATATGATCATCGCGTATCTTACATCTAGAATTTGAACCCATTCTTCTGAACCCATTATTTTTACTTTACAATTTGACAGTAAAAAGAAATTCCATTCTACAAAAGACGTTGTCTTTCCCATTGTGACGAATTAACAACTGCTTATTTACCAACAAGAAAAGGACTTTTCACGGTTAATTTTTGAGTAAGAAAATTCTTTCACAACATAACACACATTAAAGAGCATGTAGTGACAAGATGAAAATTCTGTAAATTTTTGGAAAAGTAGTTTGAGAAAGTGCGTTTTTGGGGTACAAAATTGGGGGAAAAAATTGTCAGCGTTTGTGCAAATTTGGCTTATAATTTGCTAAGAGACGTGACTAATTTTTGACTCGCGCTTTGCAAAAGCTGCAGGGATTTTTTAAAGGACCAAAACGTAATTTCGCTCTTACGGATCGGAAGACGAAATGTCACGGAGTTTTGTGTTTTCCCACGCCGTTAAAACAGCGTAGACATAATCTAAAGTTGCCGAGTTTACAATCTACTTGATTATTTTTAGCCATTGGCAATTCCGTTTTACGACAATGGACAGTAAAAATTCTATGACATTTCGTTGTCCAAACCGTAAAAGCAAGATTCAAATGTAGTTGTTTTGGTCCTTAAAGTCGAAAATGCCAAAAATTTAAATTTTTTCGAAGATTTTTAAAATTTTCTTGAAAATTTGTAGCGCAATGTAAACTGCGTATTTTTACAAAAAAAAGTAAAAAGTATATATAGTAAGATCACATTTGTCTCCCCATTTTTTCAATTTTCCGATTCATTTAATTTTTTTTTCAAAATTTCCTCAATTTTTTTTTCTTCAGAAAATAATATTCTTTTTTTTAACGATAAAACTGAGAAGAAAGATACAAAACACCGCTGTTTCTTTTTTTTCACTATCATTACAAAGAAAATATCATGGAAATTTGAGTCATCAAAGATTACTACCAAAAATTTCCACCAATCGTATTTTAGCTGCAGTGCAGTCTTTGTATGATACAACAACCTTCCATGTACAAAGCCTGTCTTTAAAAAACAGTTTCGAAGGTGCCTACAGTAAATTTTGGGTCAAAATGAACCTCCGTACAAGGAACCCCGTGTAGAATGAGCAAATTGCTTGGTCCTTTACGATTTCTTGCATTACATAACATTTTTGATCAAAAACCACAAAAAACACCATAAAACGTCGTTTTAAAAAGTAAAAATCAAGAAAATGCCGCGATTCCAAGGCCAAATCCCAAATTAAATCCAATAAAATCAAAATAAAGGGCACCGACAAAACTGTAAGTGAAATGAAATCGAGTAGAAGCAATAATATTGAGCAAGTTGGAGATGGATGAAAAACTCCGCGAACGTTTTCTTCGTTCGAGGGGAAAATCGGTTTTGCATTGTATTATATTGGATATATCGAATAGTAAAAACAGGAGAAAAAGTTTGTGAAAAAAGGGGAAAAATGAAGGTTTTTTGAGGGATTTGGGAAAAACCTGGACGGTGTGTTGGAGGAGGGTAAGAAATAGAAATTTGAGGGGGTGAGGTAAGAGGGGACCAAATTTTTTTAGTTAGAAGAGGGGCCAAATTTTCCAGATTTAAAAAATGCCAAACAATTATTGATTATTAAGTTTATTGTTATTAATATATATATATGATTTTTAAGTCGAAAATTGCCAAAAATTGGGCATTTTTCCGCAATTTTTGGCTTGAAAATTTCATGGGTTTTGAGTAAAAATCGAAAAGTTATTGGCAAAAATCGTGTTTTTCTTGACCAACCCTCTTCATTTTGCGTACTCTCTCGAAAAAAGTGTTCAAAAACACGACTAAATATTTTTCACAGAATAAATGGGCTTTTACTCAGCTAGTTGACAACTGAAAACATCAAAAAACTTAAATCAAAAAAATTGAATTCAAAAAATTCGAAACAAAAGAATTTCATTAATTCAAATGAAAAAATATAAAACATTTCCCCTCCGGAAATTTATTTCCGAACAGCTGATGAGGGAAGACGAAGACGAAAGGGAGAGTTGAATTTGTTTACCGCAATCAAATTTTTTGGAAAATACGAAACGACAAGAGGAAGTGGGGGAAATTTACGAATACGTGGGGTTTTTCATTTTCAACGAGGAAATGAGTCAAATAACGTAATTTATTACGTTTTCACTGACATTTAATTGTGTTTTTATATATTTAAAATGAAACGGCATGTACTTGCAATGTACGTATTTTACAAAAATCGTAATTTGCAAACTAAGGGTTAAAAAACCATTTCATTTTTCAAATAAAAAATATCCTCAAACTACACAATTACGTATTTTACAACAAAGCAAAAATTTTGAAAAATGAAAACTGAAGTTTTTAATTTTTTAAAAAGGTACATACCGAAAAGAACAAAAACGAGGATGATAAAAGTCAAAGATTCTTTGGGAATAAATATTTATCCTAAAAAAATTTCATTTCCTATTGGCATTTATAAAATATACAAATTTTCAAGTCAAAAATCGCAAAAAAATCTTGTTTTTTACTATTTTCGACCAAAAACCTCGATGTTATCTCAAAGAGGACGGCTCGTATTTTGCAATTTCAAAAATTCAAAAAAAATGTCTTATATCAACTTTTCTCACCTCCGAAACCACCTCGTACCCTCTAATTCGACGCAATATATCAATGACTATCAATTACTCCCCATACTTTCACCTGCCACTAATTGTCAAGTACATCTTCCCATTCATCCTCTAATCCCAACCCTTTTGCACAACGCGCATCATTTAATTGCCCATTATTCGGCGCTAACCTCATACCAAGAAGAAGATCCCCCAGAAACCGGTGCTTCTGTAAAGGTAGAGAGGGAAACCGGAAATCTGAGGGCGCCTGCAGAAGAGGGGACCTCTCTTCCCAAGGCTCCTGGAGAGGCGTCATCGGCGTTCAAAGGTTCGGAATTCAGAAGTAAGAGTTATGAAGAGTAAGTATGATATAGACGGTAATTAATTTCTCACGCAGGTAATGTTGAGTGAAAATAATGTCAGAATGACGGATTTTGTGTAGTCTTCCAACAATAAATTACAGAAAATAGTTTGTATTAACATCTAACGTATTTTAAAACTAATAACAAAAAATCAAAGGAAATTTGTTTAACAGTTTCACAAAGTAATCATTTTTTGCTTCAAATTTAGCGTATTTTCTTTTAAATTAGCGAATACTTTTTGTGAACAAGTAAAGAAGATTTCGCAGTGCGCTAGATATCAACCCATGAGAGCCGTAGCCGCGGTTTGCCGGAGCAGCCGAGAAACTCACGGTCTTTGCGGCCGAGAATGTACGCGAAAGCGGAGAGCGGCCGTTTGGCCCATATCTTTGCTTGTTTCGTGCGGAAAAAAAATGTTTTGTAGAAACATAGAAATGGGAACGAAACAGTAGAAATAGGAATAATTCGCATAAAAATGCCACATTTTTGCCGACTTTTGACAGAAAAATCTCGGTCGTTCTGCGACGCGTAAGAGTTGCAGAACGACCGATATTATTCCCAATTTGTGCCAATTTTCATCAAAACCTGAGCGTCGCACTTGGAAGCTTTCCTTTGCTAATGAAAACACCTAAAAAGTTTACCCGCACAGAATAAAACTCTGATTGTATTTTTTCGCTTTAAATCCCGTAAACCTCCCAATTAAATTACCAGCAGACCTTGTAATTTTTATGCCAAAATAAGCAGATCTGAACCCCTCCTCGGACCTGTCTTTAACCAGTTTTCCCTCGCATTTTTCCCCTCAAAGCGAGAAATTGATCGAAAAACTGCGAAATTATTCGAAACTCAAAACAATGGGAAGAATGCCGCAGGGCGAAAGAAGAAGCCTCGAGGGGGGCGTCAAAGGTTTTGAGGTGAAGGTAAAGGTCGCGATCGCCGCAAAAGAAAAAACCGGCATTTCCAAAGCGAAGAGGGCACGCATTTTTTGGCGGCGCGTTTCATCGACCATTTCACGTAACGTGAGTGAGGCGTTATTATTAGCACATTGTTGTGGAGGAGGTGTGAGAAAGAATCTCCAAAAAATACACATTTAAGGGCCGGTACAACGAACTGCACGGGTCCAAAAAATTCATTTGTTATAGAAGGGTTTCGTTGTACTGAGGTTCGTTTCGGTCTAAAATTGCCCCCTGAGACCTCTAGAATAAGGTTTTTTAAGCAGGGTTTGCTGTGCCGGAGTTGTCATACCGTGGGTTGAATCGCAAGGGCCAAAAAATTATTTGTTATAGAAAGGTTTTGTTGTACGGAGGTTCATTTTGTCCTATTATTGACTTCTGAGACCCCCGAAATTGTTCGTTATAAATCACTGATGTCGCCGTGAAAATCTGTTGCACATTTATCACTTGGCACACATCAAAGTTCTGAAAAAAATAAAATTAAAAAAAATAATCGAAAATACGATTAAGAATTCTAAATGTTGCAACACGAAATACGCCTCAAAAAGCGACAAAACCGAGATCAACGGCCAAAAGGAAGAATGGCATTTGGCATTTGAAATTGGGATTTAGAACAGATGACTCAAAATGATGGACACTTTTGGTCCGGAGAAATTTGGTGGATCGAAAAGAATCCTGGGCATGGATTTTTTGGAAGATTTTTTAAAACTTTTTTTGTGGGAAATAAAAATTAAAAATAATTCAATTTTAAAATACGGACAGCTCATATTTCGGCGGATGAGAAATTAAAACTGTTTGGAGGAGAAAAACGAACGATCAAAAAGGCAAAAAAATCAAGGAAATCCATTTAAAGGAACGATTTTTACTGATTTAACCGAAAAAATTATTCTTTATTTGGAAAGCACCTCTTGACATAGCCAAAAAAGGAAACCTAAAAGTTAACCGCCCTCGGAAGTTAGATTCTTAGCCTTCAAAACTAAAATAAATGATTGTTTCCCTGATAAAATTTTTTTTTCAAAAAAAATCCACCCTTGACATAGCCCAAAAACTTTTATTTCACGGACACAAAAAGAATTCTAAAAATTTTGCTTTCATCGTTGCGGACTCAAATACCACTTTTTCTAATAAAAAAACCATTTTTTCACAAACGCACCCTTGCCATACCCAAAAATTTTAATACCGCCCTCTATTACCATCCGTAAATTCTATTTTTACCCGATAAATACAATACCACTTCTGACAATAAAAGCATTTTTACCCAAAAACACCCTTTGCCATACCCAAACAATCCTATTGTATCATAGCCCAAAATGTCCGTTTTTCTCATACCAATCCCACATACCAAACCTTGCCAAAACAAACCCATAACGAACCAAAATAAAAAATTACCCCGCCCATTCCAAAAATAAAAATTTCTTTGCAAAAAATCTCAAAAACAAACCCAAGAAAAAAAAACAAAAATCCTTGTTCCAAATAAACGCATTCGATCCATATCACTGCACTTATTGTTTGATGACGCTATAAGAGAACAGGGAGGGAGGGGGGGGGGGGGGGGGGTGTTTGCAAAAACAACAACAAAATAAAAGTGGAAATGGAGTTAAACCGAGCGCATCGAGTGTTACATCGGGTGAAATGCGGGGCCGAACAAGTGGGAAATGTGACAAATGGGTAAATAAAAATGTAGTTGCGGGAATGTAGTGAATTTTAAAAGAGAAAGAATGAGATTTCAATTGCCGTATAGCTAAATTGCAAAGGAACAAAAAATAGAGATTTTTGAAAATTTTAAAAATTTTTTCGATTCTTTAGAGACTTGGAACAAGTTAAGAATGACTTATAGGGAAGTACCTCAAGTAAGACGCTCAGATTTTTTTTAAATCTTGCTCGCAGGTCAGGCATATGCCACAAATCAATTCCTGAAAAATTGTACCTCGCGGTTTACAGGCCCAGCCGAGATATTTAACGATCTTTTGCGGCCGAGAGAGCACGCAAAACGCGGAGAGCAGAGTTAAACACTTTTTGGCTATAACTCTGCTAGTTTTGACCGAAAAAATTCATTTTTTGCTGAAACATTACCCTCTATATTAAAAAAACTAAATTTGTGCCAAGTTTTATTAAAATCTGAGCGTCGCGCTTGTGGTATTTCCACGTAAGATAAATTTTTGCGTTCCTAAAAGCTTCTGCGAGCCTTAAAAAATTGTAAAATACGTCATTGGAAGCCTGTGCAGCATATTTGGAAAGGCATGCAAAAATAAAGCGCTTAAAATCAAAAAAATATATTTTTAGAATACCGGGGGGCATTTTCACAAATTTTCGGCGAAAAATTTGAAAAAAATCAAAAAAAGGTTTGTTCGTCGCAATAGATGTTGCAATAAACCGCTTTCCGAGTGGCTCCTTGGGATGTGAACCGTGATTCCCATCAACGGAAAACGGGAACTTATTAAAACAATGGAATTCGGGACAATATTTGACTCGTTTTGATATTTAAAAAATAAAAATTTGAAATTCAGAGATCCAATGTTCCAACTGAATTTCGTATTTTACCCCAAAATTCCCCCAAAAATCGGTGTTTAATTCTCGTTTCTAAAAACTTTTACTTTTGACCTACTTTCCCAGCGCTTCACAGCCCAATTCGACCTCTTTGAAACCGAATTAAGGGCTCAGTTTTGGAGGAGCGATCAAAAAATATTTGAGTTCGATGACAAAAGCCTCGAGACTGCGTCGAGAAGAAGGTCGACGGAAGAGATTCAAGAGATTGATGGTGAGGAAAACAAAAAAACCGCCGACTTTTTGCGAGAAAAATAAAAAAAAATGTTTTTCGGTGGTTGACAATCAATAATATATTTTGGCGATTTTCGAAAGGAGGAAAAGGAATTTGTCGGATGATCTAAAACATGCACTTAGTAAATATTTAAGGGGACTGCTATTTTAAAAAAACTTTAGAACGAATGACAAAAGCGCAACAATTTTGTTTGTTATATGATATATAGATATGTAGGTATTGTAATACAGAACCTCATTTTAGCATAAAATAGACTCTGGGACCTCTGAAATTGTTTGTTATAGACAGGGTGCGTTTTGGAAATGGTTGTTTTATAGAGTTTCTAGTGTAATTTTTAAAACATTAATGAAAAATCAAAAAAAAAAAAAAATGTGTAAAACCCCAAAAAAGTTTATTTCTCTGATTCCCCTTAAATTTGTATAGATGATCTGCAACTTTAGGTCATGATGAATCTTTGTGAACATGGCTTTCATATGACAAGCAAAACTTTTGTGTCCTTGAGATGTGTTATTCCGAAGCCTGACTGTAGTTCTAAACTTTTACGAGCTTGTATTTAAAAATATGACATGACATTTTAGATTTTTTTGCATAAACTCTAACAAAAATTGAAATTTTCAGTTTCCTATGGCGCATTTTGCAATGCCTTATATTGTAAAATAAAAAAATACTTTTTTTAAATTCAAAAAAACCCCTAAACCACAAACTCACTTCCCAGTTCAGACACCTTTTTCAAATATAAAAGTTTAAAAATCCAAAAGTCAAAAAAATCTTCGTTTTGATTTATATTAAACATGAGGAGGTTATACCCTGAGGGCGGTTTTTTGTTTGAGGACGTTTTGAAAAAATGAAAATAAAAAAGTCTCGAACATAAGGTGATTCAAAGGTGATGAACGAGTTTCCTCGCGACGGGGAAGCTGCATTACATGTGAAGGAGCTAAAAGTGTAGAAAAAAAGTGGGGTAAGGTGGGATCAGTTAAAAAATGTGTAGAATATGAAAAGAAATGGGTGCACATAAAGACAAAGAATTGAAAAATACGCACTGGAATTCGAATATCCGTTGTGGAAAGATTTCGTTGTACGCAAGTTAATATTGGCTTAAAATTTACTGTTGAAAACTTAAAAATCTTTTGTTATAGAATCGCTAAATTCAAATGTAGCTATTTTGGTCTTTTAGCATATTTAATTTAAACCAAGCGTTATCAAAATTGGAAGACTTTGTTAAGACAAAGAATCAGTTGAAAAACCCCAAAAACCAAAGGAAAAAATGCCTCGAAAAATCTAAAATTTGAAAAAACTCCTAATTTCTCATAAAAAATCCCAATTCCCTCAAAACTTCACTCCAACTTTCCCCTGTAACCCTCCTTCAAAAACCCCTCAAAAATTGCGTGAAAATGCGCGCCATAGTTGAAATCCTCGTAATTACTCCCTAACTCCTTTCTCCCCCCAAAGTCGATGCCGTCTCCTCAACGCCTTCCAGTCGACTTGAAACGTCTTCGAAATCGCACTTTTTTAATCGGAAAAAAACTTGTCGCATTTTAGCGAACAATTCGGATAAAACATCAATAAAACTTGAGGGAGAAAGAATGATATGGCGCAAGAAATGATAGTGCGTTAAGGAGTGATCTGAAACGAGCGAGACAATTTTTTTTGGGATGAGGAACGGATAAAGTGTAAGAGATTAATATTGCTCCTCTTTATTATCCATCGAAGGGATGGGTAAGAGCAAAGAGTACGGAAGGAATTAGGAATTAATTCCGAGCGGAGAAACGGTCGAAAATTAAATACAAAAATTATGATTTTATTGTAAAAGGGACAGTACAGCTACTTCTGAATCGTGTATTATATGGGTTGTGATTTAAAATGTCCAAAAATTTTTTGCGTCTACTGTGATAATAACGCATAGAAAAAAATATGGTGCATACCAAAAAAAATACGGTGACATTCTACATGCGTACTAGTAATTCTTTCACTGCTTGCAACTTTGCCGACTTTGTTTTTGCGGTAGGACATAAAAAAATTTTGACATTTAGTTCTCCACACCGTGAAAAGCGCGATTCATTAGTGTTAGCTGTACTGGTCCTTTACAAGACGTCCCAACAAAATTGAAGACAACAAACGGGCAAATGATGTCTGTAAATTACTCATGCTAGCATAACACCCAAGAAATCCTTTTTTTTGAAGGGCCAGTACAGCTACTGTTTAATCACACTTTTTACGGTGTGGGGGACGAAATGTCAAAACATTTTGTTTATGTCCTACCGTAAAAACAAACTCGGCAAAATTGCTAACAGTAAAATAATTATTGATAAGCATGTACAATGTCACTACAGTTTTTTTTGGTAGTCATTGTTGGGGTAGACGAAAAAATTTTTGGACATTTCGTTTTCCAAGCCGGAAAAAGCGCGATTCAAATGTAGCTGTACGGGTCTCTAAGATTTACTTGCTCACAAAAAGAAAAAATGGTCAAAATTGCAGACATAGATCATCTTTTTTTGATGTCAAACTTTTACTGTCGGGGTTACAAAAAAGGCCTTGAATTTTGGCCCACTTTCGGACTAACAACATAGAGTTTTCTGCAAAGCGCGGTTTTAAAATCCTGGAAACGTTGTTGAGAAATTACTATGGGTTTGTTCGAGGTTTTATAAAAATTTTGAACAAACATTTCCCTGCCATGCTTCCACCTCCGTACAACAAACCCTTTCTATAACGTGTTTATTTTTCGATCCCTTGAGATTCTTGGTACATAGGTTTGTATTCCACAAAATAACCCCTCAAAAAAATTGTACTTCCCTCCAAACCGCTCTATCAACCAAGGTTTTCCTTCAGCAATATACCTGAATGTCTCTTACCGAATAACTTCCGGACCCATTCCCCCCATTCCCCCCATTCTCCCATTCCCCCTCGCCCTCAATTTGCTCGTTTTACTTTCGAATAAAACCAAGTTTATTAATAACACAACTTGTTCAACCCTTCGCGCCTATACGACGATGATGGGTGAAGGGCGCAGGAATGCATTGTGATATGATGAAGCGAAAGGGATGACGAGGGAAAGTGAGGTGGAGAAAATTTAGGTAGCAAAGACAATACTAGTCCGTGCGTAAAGTTGCTGCAGTGATTTCAGCGATATGCGCTGTGAGAAAACAAACGTTCCGTTTGCACGGTGCAATTTCTTGCTTTAGCGCCGTGCAATAGGCTTTTTTGGCTGTCCCTTGCACCCTCACTTTTTTGCACAGTGCAATCGCTAAAACTCACCCTAGCGACTTTTCCAACGCTTTTGCAGTGCATAGACTTTTTGTCGCGCCGCACAGTGCAATTCTCCTTATTTTGCACGGTGCAAGCGTTTTTTTTAAGAATTTTGCACTAAAACTGCATCACAGGTCAAATCGAAAAAGCAAAAGAAAAGAAACTCCTCAAGTTGGCACTTCGTCACAAATTTGGGGTCCGAAAAAATCTTTTCTGCTCGATTTCTTGTCCAATTTGGCAAAACCCAGGTCTTTTTTGACGAAAGTTGGGCATTTTCCAGCTGTCTGAATTTTTTGAGATTTATTTTGACCGGAAAAATCTGAAGAAACATTAACAAAATAATTTTTCCGATAAATTTTTGGACAAAAAGCCAACTTGAAGCGTTCTCTCCTCGATTTGACGTGCATCACAACTTCTGATGAAGAGAAACCAAAAAATAAAGACATAAAAAACGACTTAAACATGGTAAAAGAAACCTATGCTTTATTCACCGTATTTTACCAAAATTTATTCTACGTCGTTGAAGGTAAGGCTTAAAGGATGCAGTGTTTGTCTAAGCGTTGTGGAAACTTTTATAAAAAATCTGTTAAGGGTTATCCGAAATTTTTAGCTAACAATTTCCAAAACGATTTTTTTGCCCAAAATTTTCCGAAATTAAAATAAAAATTTCATAAAGCAACAACATGCCGTATTTTAGCAGCTGCAAGCATTGCCCACCAAAAGTTAATTTTTTTTGGGCAAAGTCGGAAAAAGTTAAGGCTGAAAGCCATTCGTTGTATGATTGACTCGCCTCATAAAGCTCGTTGAATATCTCCGCGGTCGATGCAAAGCGCGAGCTAACATTTTTATGCTTAAAGGGCGTGGGAGAGAAATTGGAAAAAATCAAAAAAGTCTGGCTTGAGATTCCTTATAAACAAGAAAACGATGATACTATCAAGAATAAAGCGAATTTTAGAAATTATAGTGATACTAATGCACGTAAAGTTTGATAAGACATCATTGCATCACGTCATCACCGCATGTCATCCAAAGAGTCTTCGAAAAATTGTCAATGAGAGCTCTAATAGGTCTGAAATCACTTCAAAGCTCCTAAACTTTTCAAAAGGTATTCGAATTCCTGCCTTCCGTTCCTTAAATACGCTGTCCCGGATGTTCGGACACCTGGGGCAGGGAAAGGCGAAGGTGAGCGCGAAGAGGGGCTGATAAAATCTCCATCCTCCCCCTCCAGAAACTGGTTACTTTTTATCGCATTTACTCTTTCCCCTCGCGTTTTTCACGTTCGGCCGTTCGAAATCGTAAATTTTCCGGGTCAATGTGCCTTTGTTGCGGCGAAACTGTCCGCCAAATAGTAGTCGCTTCATTTCCACGCCCCACAATTTTTCATTACCCCTCGAGGGAAATGCGAAAATACGAGGGAAATCGAAAAATCGCCCGAGAAATTTCGCAAAAACTTCTTTTATATCGAAAAAGCGTTGGGGAAATTTAAGGAAAATACTGTTAAAAGTGAGTAAGCGAATGAAGAAATATACTCGAACAGCGACAGAATGAGTAGTGGTTTTTTGAGCGGAAACCGGAGATCTCCCGGAGAGCGGGTACAATAATGTTAGAGGCGTGGGAAATAATGTCATTGTTTGGAGAATTTGCGATCTTTTTTCACTTTCGTCTGATTTTCTTTTTCTTTTTTGATTTTTTGGTCTAAATAGGATCATTTTTTTTGATTTACTGATTTTTTTTGGAATTTTTTAATTCGCAAATTGTTTTTGATAAAACTTTTAAAAAGTCTTGGTATCAAAAAGTATCCATTTTTAAATGGAAAATATCCAAAAAAATCTTTTATCCGAGAAAATATGATCCCAATGCTCTCTCTTCTCTAACCGTTTCTCTTAATTTCCCAATGTCTCTCGTCTTCAAAGACCTTTTAATATCTCGGCTACCCCTGCCACTCAAAGGCTAAAGTTTTCAGAAGCATATTAGACCCCAATCTGCATCACCTAATAAAAATTTCAAGCAAATCGGTTAATCTATCATAGCGAAATCTTATTTCCAAAATTTGCCGCCAATTTCTTTGACTTTTTTTTTATTTTTTCCAAAAATTTCCTGCAAAAAATCGTCAAAACTGGTCCAAATCCCTTTCAAATCCTTTTTATTTTCTTTTTGCCTCATTGTTTCTTATCTCTTCGATCAGAAATTACCTTGCAGGTGCGGAATTCATGTTTATCCGATCAGATAAATGGCCTTCAAAAGGGAGCTTTTCTTTTTTTTCGCTTTTCACCTTGAGCTCGTTTTTTTGTCAAAAAACGAGCGAATTTTTACAATCGGAGATTAAAATCGACATAGTAACCCAGACTCGGAAATTTTACGAAGTAAAAAGCGCGTCAGAGGGCGAGAGAATATAAGATATTGAGAGGGCGACAGAGAAAAAGAGGAAGGAAGTTTGTGCAGAATAAAGGGTGTGCTTTGAGAAAATTGGGACAGTAAAACCTTGCAGTTGGATTGAACTATGAAATCACAAATCGAAATGGTCAAAAAATACGATTCTGTGACCTTTGTGGTATCAGATTTTGGATAATTTATCTTTTGTCATTGTCAACGAAGATACCAAATTTGCGATGGTCGGATTTTTATCAAATTTTGCATGAAGCGTTTACATAGCCTGCGTAACAATAGCTGAAAATTTTAGCCCATGATTTGCAAAGGCCGCCGAGATATTCAACAATCCTTTTAGACGAGAGATTGCAAGAAAGAGAGAGAAAATCAGAGAAAAAACATTTTCTAACGCGTTTTCGTACTTTTTGCTGAAAATAATTTTTTTAGCAGTTAATCTCGTCAACAACAACACTTCGTATAAGACATATTTTGAGGATAAAAGAGAGAAACAGAAGCCCAAAGGATACAAATTTACGTTCCTTTTTTTACAGAAGGAAACGATCAAACTTCCGTTTTTATAACCCCATAAATGGAGTCAATGAAAGTCGATGACAGAGTCAAGGAGTTCAAGCAGTAGTCGTAAAATTACAGGATTTCTTTATGAGACAATAAAACAGGGGAAACTTGATTTTTAAAATACGAAAACAAAAAGTGCAAAAATTTCTAAAGTTTGAAAAATATATTTCGGAAACTCAACGTTCCATTCATTATAAATAAATTCAGACAATTGACGTTGTTAATATTGAAATGATTGAAAATTTTCAATTTTTCTGTTTGACCCACACTAGTCCATCCGGAAAGTCGCTGGAGTGATTTTTGGTGTTTGCACAGTGCAAAAAACGTCAGGTGCGAGCAACAACAGAAATAAGCCTATTGCACCGTGCAAAAAGCAAGCATAATAATTGCACAGTGCAAAGGTGCAAAAAAGGTCAGGATGCAAGGGACAGTCGAAAAAAAAGCTTATTGCACGGTGCAAAACTCAAGAAATTGCGCAGTGCAATTTGAACTTTTGTTTTTTTCACAGTGCATGTCGCACAAATCTCTCTAGCGACTTTACAAACGGACTATTGGTACTACTCGCGCCATAAAGTCCCGACATTTTTGCACGGTGCGTTTTGCTCAAATTTTCGCGGCCGTCGCGGCGATTTCCCGGTTTTACCCAAGCGACATGCACTTTTACGCGACCGCACCCGCGTGACATCAGCGATAAAATTCTCGGGACTTTATGGCTCGTGTAGTACTACTCGGCGCAAAAAGTCCTGAGAACTTGCACTGTGCGGTTCGAAAATCGCAAAAAAGGGCTTTGCACAGTGCATTTTGACCCAAAAACATCATTTTGCACGGTGCATTTTGCATTTTTTGCCTTACGTCGCGCGCAATTCCCAATTTTCTCAGCGACAAATCATTTTTTCGGCGTGCGACGAAATTCGGGAGCGCGATAAATTCTCAGGACTTTTTGCGCCGAACAGTATTTTCACAAAGTGCACGGACATTTTCCCACTAGCGCACAGTGCATTTTGCAATTTTCCCACGCTTGTCGCAGCCGCACAATTTTTGCACAGTGCAAACCTCCAAAAAATCGTTTGCACTGTGCAAATTCCAGCTGCCCGACGCAGCGACGTAGTTGAAAAAGGCGTCGCCGCGATACGTCGGCGCACAGTGCAAAAAACCAAAAAAAGATCAAATGCACAGTGCAAATGGAGGTTTTTTGTGCACAGTGCGGCAAGCGACAAATGTCCATGCACTTTGTGAGAATACTAATAGTACTATTTGCAATTTTTCAACACTTTTCAAACACAAACTCTCGGTAAAAATCGCCAAAAAACAGGAAAGCCGAGACTATTCGTGAGAAAAACAACATTATACTCGAAGCAACGTTTCTTCGTTTTGTAGAAAAAATAAAAATCCCTTTTGAACGCAAAATTTTGGGAGCGAAAAAAAACTTGAAACTAAAAAATGAAAGGGCTAAGAATTCAAATTTTTATGGCGCTTCCGATTTTATTGTTGTCGATTTTTGCGGAAGGTAATAAAGCAAGCAGACTTGACGTGCAGAAAGTTGCGTGGGTGGTTTAATATACGGCAGTGGTCCATTTGTTACAGTGGTACATCCATTTGTTAATACGACTGTTGTGCTGCAGGTCAACAGAAACAAATTTTTTGATAACAAAATTGTGGAAAATACGTCAGGCGAGTATGGTGGTTGATTTTTACGCAGAAATCTGAACTAAATTATTTAAAATCTAAATATTTACGAGGGAAGTATCTGCATATATATCTGTCGAGAAAGTAATTTGGATTTGTCGCAGAAAAATTTTGCGCCTTGCCGCAATTGCACATCAAATTCTTAAGCGCCGCGAAGCGATGGTGGCGCGACAAATGCAAGACTTAAAGTGCTGATTTTGATAAAACTCGGCACAAGTTCAGATTAATTTTTCTCAGGCATATGCGATGTTTTCAGCCCGCGTTAAGCAGAAATGCGCCTTATCCGACCGCTCTTAGAGTCGCAGAGAAAAGTTTTTACAGCGGAACCTCAAGATAATGGACGCTTATACCACGGGACCTGTCTATAACAAACTACTATGGAGTTTCTTGGAGCAAATGTTAGGCGAAACTAACTCTCCATACAACGAAACGTTTCCATTACCAATTTTTTGATTTTTTCCTGTTTGTTGTACAAACAAAAAATTTTGATCAAAAAGATTTTTTTTTATTTTTTGGCCAATCCTACACAAAAATCACTCCCCTAGCCCTTCAAAAAAAAGAAAACATTCTCCGTTGCCTCATTGTAATAACAAAAAATCGAAAAACATGACCTTTTAGTCATCGCTTCTCTTTCCTTTTTTTCCTCAAACGGTCTGTTTTATAAATTAGTCAAATGTGTTACAAAACCAATTCAGCGACCCACTTTTATAATAATTATGAGTGTCTTATTAATAAAAACCACGGAACCAAAGGTTTTTTTTAATATGGCTGAATTTATTATATTACTGCGCTGCGCTTTTCCTTTTGACTCCTCAAACTTGACGCCTGAAAAAGTTTACGATCAAAAAAATGGAAAGCTTTTTTTGAAAACTTTAGAAAAGACCCGGTTTTGTTACAGTGAGCACCGGTTTTGACCCGGTTCAGTGGGTGATGTGCAAACGATCCGTTTTTGTCTTGGGAAGTTAAAGTATTAAGGAACTAAAAAATGAAAAATCAAATTTAAAAATTGCCAAAACAGATGTCATCAGCGCTGTTAAAAGGCTAGAAAAACTAATTTTGAACTGCGATTTTTACGGCGTGGGAACGAAATGTCCAAAAAATTCTTCGACTTCTGCACCAATAACAACCTAAAAAAATAGTGGTGAAATGCTACATGTTTACTTGTAATAATTTTACTGTTTGCAACTCTGCCGCCGTTGGTTTCGCTGCAAAACATAAAAAAACTTTTTTGACATTAAAATACCAAAGCAAGTACCTTTGAATCTCGCTTTTACTGCTTGGAAGACAAAATGTCACAGAATTTTTACTGTCTCCCGTTAGTTGTAGCGGTATGGCCGGGCCTGTTTTGAATTCTCTAGGGCACTGAATTGCCCGGTGGGAGAGATCGCCCCTTGTCGTTCAATAAGACAATAAATCTTTCTCTTTCTGTCTTTCCGTCATGGTACAGATTAGAAGGCAACCCGATCATCGACCGGAATTTGTTTGCTTGCAATAACTTCTGTGCAGCAAATCGTAGGATGAGCTCTGTCAATAACGACAAACTTCAGAAGTCCCAAGAGCCAATTTAAACCAAAACTGATCTTTGGAACGACCAACCCCTTCTGTAACGAATACATTTTTTGGTCCCTTGCGATTTGATGCAGTGTTGGTTGAACTACTATATATATATGTACAAAGATCTGTCTCACACATAAACTTCCTCGTCTGTGTTTGTTGTGCTCTTTTCTTCTATTTTATGCAATTAAACAATTCCGGTTCAGTACCTCGGTTTTATATAAAATCCTCAAAAAGCAAAATTGCATTATTTTTAGAAAGCGTTCGAAAATAAATATAATTTTAGCTTTCTTTATCGCGAGCAGCCGTTTTCCCTAACAGTAACTATAATAGAATTAAACTTATTATATATATACCAACCACACATTTCCCAAAAATCTGTTACTAGGCGGTCCAAAAAGTCGTGACATGTTTTTGCACAGTGCAGTCGGAGTCGCGAATGGGCTTTGTGCGACAAACAATCGGCGGGGTGCGATAAAAGGGCGCACTGTGCTGTGCTTTTCTTTGCCTTTTCAAAAGCACTGTGCGTTGTCGCAAATTTTTCTCGTCGCCGCGAGATGTTTTTTGCGCTATGATGCACGGTGCGGACATGTCAAGACCTTTGGGTCTGTCTACTACTCGCGACATAAAGTCCGTAGAATTTTGCACGGTGCATTTTTGTTTAATTTTTGCGGCCGTCGCGGCGATTTCCTGTTTTTGCTCAAGCGACATGCACTTTTCGGCAAGTGCACTCGCGCGACATCAGCGATAAAATTCTACGGACTTTATGGAGCTAGTAGTAGTACCAAATTACGCTTAAAGGGACAGTACAGCTACTTTTGAATCGGTCTTTTTACGGCGTGGAAACGAGATTTCCAAAACTTTTCTTTGTTTACTGTACCAATAACAACGGAAAAAATAATGGTGACATTCTACATGCCTACTAATAATTATTTTACTGTTTTTAACTCTGCCGCCTTTGTTTTTGCTGCAGAACATAAACAACTTTTTTGACATTTTGTTTCACACTCCGTAAACAGTGCAATTCAAAAGTAGCTGCTCTGGCCTTTTAAGGTGCTCTAAGCCGTTGATTTTTGCTGTTTAAAACCTACTTGATGTCTTGAAAGGTAAAGTACAATGCATTTTTGCCAAACACTCAATTTTCAGCTATATATATATATATCACCGTAATTGTTTTTGTTCTACCACAATTGGCCGATAGAATCGTATAACCACATTAGCCTTGTCTAGAACTCTCCGAAAAGCTCTTTTTCTATTCATAGCTTTGCCGATTACCCTTAATGTAGCTACTTATTTATAAGTTTTGTCACCGATTGTGCCCGTAATGCTCTATGTTGTTTGTGGTTTTTTTATTGAATTATGTCCGTTAGACCTGTGACTAATTTTGCAAGTTTGCGGCAATATGCAGAGATCTCTATAAGGTTTCTTGCAAGGTTGTATTTAAACAGTTTGGTGTTTACAGCGGCGCATTGTGAAAGTAAAAAATGTAATAACAGAAAAGTTTTGGCGTATACGTTTTTTTCCATAAATAACCGGCTGTTGAGAGCTTTGACAAAACAACCCATGTATATGTGTATGCACGGCCGAATTTCTATATGAATACACCAAAGTAAGTTGACAAAGCCTATACGGAAATTTTGATATACCACGGTGGCAGGGATTTGATACACTTTGTCTGTAGAAAAAAACTTTACGAAGCTCGGCTCGATAACCATGTCTGCAATCATTGAAATAGATACAAAAGTTGTACTTGCGCCCTGTTTATAGGTTTCCGAAATCAAGTATTTCGTATTTCCTTAATTTTGCAAAAAAATCTACCATTAATATATTTTTGTTATAATTGTAACAGAATATAATCAAATTCTTTCTGGAAGTAGGAAAGGTCACGCTCCATGAACATATAATCTAGTCGTAAAATGATGGGAGGAAGTGTCGGGCATAAGATTAAGAGTCCATGCAAATAAATATAATATTATAATATATTTGGCATTGCAGGACAATATAGGAAAAACAAAAAGATAATATTTTGGAATGTTGTAGAGAAAAGTGAGGACGCATTTTTGATGACTTTACGGGGTACATGGAACTTTGTTTCTGCCGTTTTATAAAATAATAAGCTAGCTCTATCTACGTATGTTCTTCCGTGTTTGTACTCAAAAAGCTGCAGCTTAATGTCAAAAAGCAAAATTTTTCAACCAAAAATCAAATTTTTCCTCTCAATGTTTTCATAGACTTTTCTAAAGAGTATTTTCCGAGGCTTGGTATCATATTGTTGATATGTAATACCCACATGTATCTTGGCTTCTCTTGCTAAAGGCAAGATTTTCAAAAATTGAAAACCTATGCAAAGCTTAAAGTGACAGTGCAACTACTTTTGAATCGCGCTTTTTACAACGTAAAAACGAAATATCCCAAAAGTTTCTTTGTCTACTGTGCCAATTATAACGAAAAAAATAATGGTGACACTCTACATGCTTACTAAGTGATTATTATTTTATCAGTCTGTCGGGAAAATAATAAGCACAACGTTGCTGCGCTGAAGTGAAGAACAATTTGATTTTGCCGCGACACTATAATTATTTAACTGTTTTTAACTCTGCCGCCTTTGTTTTCGTTGCAGGACAAAAAAAAATTTTTTGACATTTCGTTTCACACGCCGTAAAAAGCGCAATTCAAAAGTAGTTGTACTGTCTCTTTAAAGAAAAATCCAAACATTAGGCTTTTAACACTTTCCTTGTTAATTTTATGATACAATTGGAGTGGCTTGCGCTTACCGTATTCAAAGTTTGTCTTGCAAGATCTTTGCAAATTTATGTGAGGTCATTCTATCGCAGCCTACAAGTCCCCAACCAATTTTGCGCCTTATACAAGTCATATTCTACATTTCCTGTATCACATTGCTGATTTACAAATTGAGTGGGGTCTTAATTCTATTGCAAGCGTTGCACGAATACGCTTTATGGTCTTTAGAGCATCTTAAATTACAAATAGACAATAAAAATTTTTAAATCATGGTTAAATACGGAAATTTACAAAAAAAATCATCTCAAGGCATGTGGATGAAATGGCTATCGACCTACTACGCACATCACAGCGCAGTTTTTGTAGTGATTTTGGGAACGGAGTCTAATAATGGCATCTTCTTCCTTCAATTTACATAATACTATACGTATTCGATTACATAATCTTTGAGAGGGTGGATTGTCGTTTTGGTGACTATGGTATCAGTTTGACATGAGTTCAATTGTGGGAAAAATATTTTGGTCTTTTAGGGGTTATGGTAAATTTTTATGAGAATTACATAAGGCATTCTTTGATTTTTTGAAGTTTTGGAGATTAATCATTACATCGTAGTATAAAAAATGACTTTTCTTGAAGAACAAGATATGACTTTTTATATTTGCATATGTAACGGGTTGCACAAAGTCTTGCAAGCCAAAATAAGATGCAAATGGATTGGTCAAGCAGCATTAGTCTAAAATCTCCTATAACTCCTTCTTAACCCCTATTAAAGAGGTCGTATTTTCTCCCACTTGACGAGACGCAAAAAAAAACAAAAGTGCCAGATGATATCTTTTTCAATTCAATAAACGGTCAACCCATTCAAAGCAAAAATAATATAACGTCGCGGATTCTCTTGCGGACACAAGAGTAATAAAAAGTCCAAAGAGATTGGTTTCTTGAGCTCGCAATGCTCAAAACTAAACATGGTTTTATTCAACACTTAGAACAATACATGTGGATAATAACTTTTGTAGCTGTTTCATTTGGACGAGAATAAATTTGGATTTTTTAGAAGTGCAAAACTTGTAGTTTTAACACGGTAAATTACGTATACGCTTTATTGACCAAATCGTATAATGCAAAATATATATTTTAATAGAGTTTACAAAATTAGAAATAACCTGCAACTCACTTCTACCACAGTTTACGTTCAGTCAGTCACGTATCTATAATTTTTGTCGGATACTGACATACGAATATGTCAAAAATCGACAATTTGGATACGGATGTTATTCGCATACGGATATATTTTGGCTGTTTGGATTTTTCGTTTAAACTTTGTATTTTTACGTGTTATTCTAGACATTATGTCAAGTTCCCCTCATCGAACTTTGTCTGAAAGTTCATGTCTAAGTATGTGAAATTGTCGTGTTTTCCGTTTCGAGAGATTTCTAGAGCCAAGAGTGTTTTTCTCCAGATTGGTTTCTAAATTACTGTAGTGTTTTCGCTAGTTTTCAGTAATTTTTTAATTGCTGCAGAGGTTGGAACCGACGTTGGAATACGTAATCAGAAGTCAGTGCAAATAATCTAAATCATAATAGCACTCTAGGCTGATTAATCAAGTTTAGATGCAGTTTGCTATAGGAAATGAAAAAAAGTGCTGTAACTTAAAATTAAATTAACCGAAGAACCGATAGTTATTTTTTTTAACAAGACAGTACAACGTTTGCATAAAATACCAACTTGACCTTACTAGTCCGTCCGGAAAGTCGCTGGAGTGATTTTTGGCGTTTGCACTGTGCAAAAAAGTCAGGAACAGCTGAAAAAAGCTTATCGCACGGTGCAAAAAGCAGGAAATTGCACAGTGCAAAGAGAACTTTTGTTTTCTCAGAGTGCATATCGTCAAAATCACTCCAGCGACTTTCCGGGGCGGATCAGTGGTAAGGGGCGACGAAAGAAAGGCAGATCATCTTTTTTGTGACTTCCTCACTTTCCGTGGTATAATATAATATTTACAATATTAGCTGAACATTTAGCCTGCGCGTTGAAAAACGCAACAAATGTTTTTACTTAGAGTGTACATGTAAGGTCTGAAGAAGAACCTCAAGCCCTGATATTTCGTATAGAGATCTAAACTTTCGCTATGGAAACTCTTACTAATTGTTTTGTTTCCCTTTACTCATTAAACTTTATTTTTGTCAACCGACTAATTTGCTTTGCTTTCCATTGTACATACATTACACTTCATCCCATAAACGATTTTAACTCTAAGTCCTCAAAGATCGGACCATTCCCAAACAATTTGCGTTTTATTTCCCGAAAACAAACAAGTACCGGTGCCGAATCTAATTTCAGTAAACGGTTATAGACGAATAAATAGAAAACGGGCGTTTGCACAGTGCGTAGGATCGGGCTGCTGGAAAAGATTTAGTTTCTGTCATCTAGATGAGGAAACTGTATACATTTGAGTTTAAGTAATACTTAGTATGCTTAAAATGTGCATGATATAATATAAAGTTTCAACAGTCAGGGGTGGATGACAAAATGTTTGCTGTACTACGTTTTAGTATTGAACAGTCTTAAAAGATCTATTAAGATATTTTGGTAATATAGCCCGAGGTACTTTTCTTTTTGATCGCCTTGAAGGTGAGTGTAGCATTCGTAAATGATGACGCAGCGCAAAAGATCCGTTTTACTTTTTGAAACAAGGAAAATCTTGCTGGCGCAGCTAGTTCGTTTGTCAAGTCGCTGAAGTCATTTTAACGACGTGCACTGAAAAGTTCACTTTGCACCGTGCACTTTCTTGCTTTGTGCACCGTGCAATGGGCTTTTTTTGGCTGTCGCTGGCACCTTGAATTTTTTTGCACTGTGCATGGCGCCAAAAATTGCTCTAGCGGCTTTTATAGACGGACTAGTAGGCCGACGTACTCTAATTTAACAAAAATTGGGCCAACCTTACAAAGATCTTGCAAAGCTTTGAAAAATTGTAAATAAAATACTGTTACGTTATTGTTTTCATTTTCATTTAGCACATTTACAAAGTGTTTCCCTTTATTTCCTGCTTTCCAGCCTTACAAGTTTGTGCTTCTTCTTGTAAACTCAATTTGCCGGGCTAAAAATGTCGGTCCGGCCCTTTTTTGCTAACATACTCGTAACCCGGGTTCTGACCTGGTCACATATGAACTTTTCAAAATTATTTGCTCTCGCTTTTCAGTTGCGGTCAACATATTAAGAGGTCATGTTTTCGAGAGACACCGCAAAATACGGAGAGTCGGACAGACGAGACACCGTTTTTGTTTAAATAGTAACTGAGTTCGATATTTTTACACAAAAAAAATCATATTTTTTCTTCTGCAAAGAGAAAGCTAAAAATTTCGCATGTTCCAGGAAATTTCGCTCCAAATTGAAGCCAATTTTTGTCCAATTTTCTTTGCCTCACATCCAAATACTTACGTTGTGAACGAAGCACATCAAACACTCCTCTTATCAAAATAATCCTAAACCGCACTTTTAAAATACGTCATTTAAACCAACCTCTTGAAATCTTTTATGTATACGCGCCCATCTTTATTGCAGTTCAAGGTTCACAACATCCAGAAGACGCTCTGTTTGTATTTACTCGCCCTTTATTTGGCATCAACATCTTCATCTTTATTTACATTTGGTTTCTTTTTTTAATCTTTTTTTAATTATTAGTATGTCACCTTACTATGCATGCATCTCAGACATATTTATACAAATAATTATATGTACAGCTAACTTCGTTCTTTTATCTCTTTTTGGCCTAACATCTTGGTTATTTCTATAAACGGAAGACCACATCTCTTGGCTCCGCCCATTTACAAAATTGGCTGGTAAATTATGGTAAAGAGCACATAGTGAATATAAATATAATCGATGGGTTGAGTGGTGCATTATTTACAGGTTGTAAAAGCGACAGTAGTTTTTGATTTTTTCCGATGCCTTTTTTTACCGTCCAAACGTTTTGAAGCGCGGTTAAAGGGCCAGAATAACTATATACTTTTAAATCGCGTTTTTAGGGCGTGGGAACTAAATGTCCGAAAAGTTTCTTCGTCTACTGTACCAATAACAACGGAAAAAATAATGGTGACATTCTACATGCTTACTAATAATTATTTTACTGTTTGCAATTCTGCCGCCTTTGTTTTCGCTTTAAGACATTTAAAACCTTTTTGGACATTTCGTTTCGTACGCCGTAAACAGTGCAATTAAAAAGAAGCTTTTATGGCCCTTTAGAAAAATTATTTGTTATAGAAGGGTTTTGTTGTGCGGAGATTGATTTTGGCCTAGCAATTGGCTTGGCCCTGAAATTATATGTTATGCACAGATTCCGGGGAATTTGTTGTACTCAGCTTATACTGTAAGTCTAAAGCCGTTTATCCGGATTTGAAGGCTTGACATAATTTTCTGAAAGGTTTAGCGCGCGTATTTTAACCAAAGCGTAGCTATTGAATTGAATGGTCCTTTTTCGAGACACCACGCAAATTAAAGAGAGTCGGTTAGAAAAAAAACAGATTTTTTCGAGAATTTTGATGCTTTTGCGTCAAAAGGATTTGATTCATTAAAAAGAAGCATTGTAATCCGCGCTGGTAACTGACCTTGTCGTGAAATATAACAGCCAAAAAAAGCAAAGTCCGGGTTTTCGACTACAGACCGAAAAATCTCGATGCTTTTGGAAAGCGCAAGCTAAAAGTCTCGCAAATTTCATGGAAAAACTCTTTTCTTTTGTTGACGAATTTTCAGCCAATTCTGCTTGTCGCAAACCAAAGCCCTCGCTTGTTAGAATAGCACTTGTTTTTCTTCCGTTCACAAAGCTCTTTGTTTCTTTGAACTTGATTCCCATTATTGTCGTTTGTATTTCCAAGCTATTTTCTCTAATGATTCTTGAGACCATATGTAGTTGTCGGCAGTAATACAACTTTTTCCACTGTTTGTGTTTCAGTTTGTATTTTGTAAGCCTCCGAATCTCCATTGTGCACAACTCTTACGTTCAAATTGTATTTGCAACGGTCGTTAGTTGAGTTACACTACAACTTTAGAAAAATTCGAAATGGTAGGCGTAGGATAAAAACGTGCGCAAATTATAATCAAAATCAAAACATCTGCACAACGAATCGCAGGCGACCAAAGGATTTATTTCTTACAGAAGAGTTCAGCGGGACTTCCATATGGAATGTATGCTATGGCAATGACTTTGTCTTACGTAAGACAAAGTCATCTTTGGACTCTAAATTGAAAAATGTTCAGTCAACAGTTTGTGGTCTTGAAATTGTAGGCGAAGTAGCACTAAGTTGAAATAAACACTGCCTGGAGGAAATTGATTTTTCGACGGGGTTTAAAAACAATTTTTCGGTTATTTAGCCGCCAAACTCTGGTTTTTACGTTTTGATGTTGAAAACTATGCACAGTCAAACCTATGTACAACGAAGCGCAAGAGACCATACAATTTAATCGTTATAACTCCTAAAATTTTTCTTTGCGACCGTCAAAACTGCTCATTATAGACAGTTTTCGTCGTATAGGAGCTCGTTAAAAGGCCAGAACAGCTACTTTTGAATGACGCGTTTTGCGGAGTGTGAAACAAAGTGTTAAAGAAGGTTTTCTACTATTTAGTCCATCCGTAAAGTCGCTGGAGTGATTTCCGCGACATGCACTGTGAGAAAACAAAAGTTTCCTTTGCATTGCGCCATTTTTTGCTTTTTGCACCGTGAAATAGGCTTTTTTCTGTTGTCGCTTGTAACCTAACGTTTTTGCACAGTGCAAACATCAAAAGTCACTCTAGTGACTTTCCGGATGGATTAGTATGTCTTGCAACAAAAGCAGAGGCCGTAGAGTGGTAAACAGTAAAACAATTTTAAGTATAATTTCAGGGTCAAGCTAATTGCAAGGCCAAAATCAATCTCCGTACAACGAAACCCTTCTATAACAAATAATTTTTCTAAAGGGCCAGAAAAGCTTCTTTTTAATTGCACTGTTTACGGCGTGCGAAACGAAGTGTCCAAAAAGGTTTTGAGTGTCTTAAAGCGAAAACAAAGGCGGCAGAGTGGCAAACAGTAAAATAATTATTAGTAAGCATGTAGATTGTCACCATTGTTTTTTTCCATTGTTATTGGTACAGTAGACGAAGAAACTTTTTGGACATTCCGTTTCCACGCCGTCGCAATTCAAAAGCAGCGTTACTGTTCCTTTAAACAGAATGCGTTTCTTGATCTTCACTGCATTTTATTCATTTGTTAACATGTCTAACTAGGTATTCCATCTATACATTAGAACATAAAATTCTCGGCCGATCTATGTAATCCGAGCAATCTATAAGCGAATAATCGGATAAACCTAATTCTTTATCAGCAATCGCTCACTAACCCGTGTCTGTCAAAGACTTCGCAAATTCCTCTTTCGCCGACTGGCCATGTGGCCAGTAAATGACAAACAAGCGGGTATCTTCCTCGAATTTCATATTTAATAAAAACATATAATCTGCAAATTAATTAATTTAAATAGCAGGAATTCGCGAAAATGTCATTCATTCCCGAGTTATAACGACATTACTGTCGCAACAGTTTTTGCAATTCTTGCGCTTTTTGTCTTACAACCTATCCATCTTAGCGATTAGGTGAGCACCAAAACGTCAAACAGTGAGCACTCAACACGTCAAATTTCTTTGGATATGGCATAAGACATTAAAGGAATCATGTTATTCCCTATAATAAGAATTTAATGTAGGGAGTAAGATGATGCGATAATAATTTAAATATTGACTTTTTGATTTTGCTGACCAATTTCAAAAATATATTATCCTTTGTAATTCTTAATATGTTTTCCGTTCGGGTTTTGACCGTTTGAAGGTTTGGCAAAATTTTTGTACAAAATTTGTTGCATATCTCGGTCACATTTCTCTTGAAGAACACATCTTTCGGCCAAAGTTTCTGTGATTGTTAAAGTTAACTCAAATAATTTTTCCCACATACGGCTACAGTTATGAATCATTTTGTACTTCATTTGTTTAAGCATATGTTTTTTTCACAAAACTTAAGGGATCGTTCATTTTACGTACGTCTCTTTATAAAGAAGATTTACTGTAGTTCGTTTAGGGATATTAGTCGTCTTTTTTCAATGCAACATCTTACGTGAGAGACCATTAAGGATCAAAAATCTGAAAAGTACATTCAACCTTTCCGCTAATAGTCTTAATATTTATTAATGCATTTTTTAATGCATTAAGAACTCAAGGAATATTCTTCGAGCTGGCTAGGCGGTTTCTTCGAACATTTCCCCAAACCGCTGACATACACATGTTCGGCGATTAATAGCATTCCACCTTAACTTAATTGCTACTGTCGTAGCGAGAAACCCGACATTTGAGACAAGTAAAATGGGCAGTACTTTTTACTTTTTGGCGGTGGTTTTTGGAAATTACTGAGTTTTCCATATAATTCATAGGAAATATGTCCTTGTCAATTTGGTGAACAATAAATTGGAAGTTATGAGCTATGTTTTAGGAGGAAGACTCGTATAACTAGCAATTTTTAACGGTTAAAGTTGTTTTAGTCATCGTTTTGTACTTGGAAAGAAAAATAAATTATATGATGGAAAATATACGGGGTTTCGCGATTTGAAATTTTAGAGTACATGAACGTCAGCTTGGAAAACTTTTTTTAAAGTATTGTTAAAAATATTGATTTTTTTGTCATAAATGTATCAAATCCTCAGGGATAATAAAATTTGACGTCTTAAAACCAGTAAAAATATTGATTTAGAGCTTTATTTCTTCCGTAAGACAATTTCAAAAAGGCTGCTGGGAAATTTACACCAATTTTTCGTCATTTCCGACGGCTAAAACGGAATGCCAATTTTGGCGGAAAAAATTATTTTTGAATTTTTTCTTTCAATTACTAAAATTTGAAAAATTTTTTTTTTATAATTAAAAAAACCCTGTTATTTTATCAACGCAACCATAAAATTACAAATTCGGTAAATTTTACTCCAACAATAAGGTAAATAATTTTTGCATAGGTTTGCGCATGAGTAGATAATTTTGGGTATTGTTTTGTTTCCATTCTGGGAAACCGTCTGTATTTTCACCCTTGGAATGTAATCTCGAGAGGACAGAAGGATACATTACATGTGTAATCGAGGCTGTATGTGTGCCACTGTGTACCATTTATAACAATAGAAAGTTTGTTGTCTTAAATTGGACAGTGTTTACGGTACTCTTACACTCGTTGTTTTGTAATCTCCGCATTGCTGTATTGTTCATAGTTCTTCGAGTGTCACATGTCCAAAATGTGTATTTTTATTTTTTATTCGCGCATATATATGCAATTATTTAGTGGTTTCAAAGTTCAGCTGAACTTCCTGTGGATGGAACTTCTTTTTCCTTTTTTTATTCCGTTTTAGAGTGGTGTTGTACGGTAGTTTGAGAGTGTTGTTGTTGTGACATGTGCATCAAACCAATTATGTGAACTTCTTTTGTATTTTTAGGCCGTTTATTGGGGGATTTGAAGGTTGATGGGGTCGGACTTGGAATTTTGCGGACCGTTCAGGGCCGGACTCAAGATCTCACAGCTTACGATTCGGCCCAAAACTTTTCTGTACAACTCGTTGAAACCGATCAAAGGGCAAGAACAGCTACTTTCGAATTGCGCTTTTTACGGCGTGTGAAACGAAGTGTCAAAGAATTTTTTTACGTCCTGCAGCAAAAACAAAGACGGCAGAGTTGCAAACAGTATAATAACTATTAGTAGTCATGTCTACTGTCACCATTATTTTTTCCGTTGTTATTGGTACAGTAGACAAAGAAACTTTTTGGACATTTTGTTTCTACGCCGTAAAAAGCGCGATTCAAAAGTAGACGTACTTTTCCTTTAAGTACGTCTTTTTAAGTGTATAGCATTTATCAGAGTCGTTGCGATCAGCCGGGCCAGGCCCAACAAATCAGCTTCGAACCGGCATAACAAAACCCTGCATCGATATCGATGCATCGTTGACCCCTGCACAGCGCGCCCTAAATTTTACAAAGTACGTGATCTATACCCAAAAATATGAAAGAAAATGCGAGCGGCGCACCCAGAACACTTTATTTATAAGTTTAGGATCTCCTTATATGTATTCGGATATAATTTTTGCAGTATTAAAAATTACGGTCACCAAATTGCGTAACTTTTTCTATTTCCACATCCACTTATATTGGAACGCCTTTCTATTTTTGCCTTTCGACCACAGGTTCTACAATCTCCCACTCTTCATATTCGTATTTATCTCTCAACCGTTGTATAATAAAATCTCCTTAACTTTTGATTTTCAGTTATCCAAACCATGCACATAGTATTCTTAATTCATATAATTGCGGAACTTGTAATTGGAATCCTCTCAGTCGTCCTAACTTTGGTCCTTCTCCGCGTGGTATGGCAGAATCGGACGCCCCGACTACGCGTTTACTCGTGGATACTGATCCTTAATGGTGTTGCGGATCTGGTGTTTGCACTCTGCAATCTAACACTCATGGAGGTGAGCCGCGGTTTTTTGGGAGTTTTTTATTTATTTAAGTTGGGATATCCAAAGCGTCCGTATTTGTCGCTGGAGTGATTTCTGCGATATGCACTGTGCGAAAACAAAAACTTCACTTTGCACTGTGCAATTTCTTGCCGGTTGCACCGTGCAACAGGGTTTTCTGGGCTGTCGTCCGCACTCTGGCCTTTATTGTACAGTACACCAAAAATCACAAAAAGTTGAATTGGATTTTTCGAGTTGGATTTCTTGCTTGGGACTCAAAATCTTGGCCCACGGCCTTTTACAAAAAAAAATAGTTGAATAATAAGGAACAAATATTAAACGGGCAAGACGGACATGTCCGGGCCTCAAAAAATCATTTTTGAAGGGTGTGGCAAGTTTTGAAAAGGGCTGGCCCAAGCCCACCTTGACAGAGAGCCAAAAGCTTGACCCCTAGCCACACCTGGGTCGACTAGTCCTTTTGTAAAGTCGCTAGAGTGATTTCCGCGACAAGGACTCTGTGAGAAAACAAAAGTTCACTTTGCACTGTGCAATTTCTTGCCTTTTGCACCGTGCAACAGGCTTTTCTGGGCTGTTGTCCGCATTCTGACCTTTATAGTACAGTACACCAAAAATCACAAAAAGTTGAATTGCATTTTTCGAGTTGGATTTCTTGCTTGAGAGTCAAAATCTTGGCCCACGGCCTTTTACAAAAAAAATAGTTGAATAATAAGGAACAAATATTAAACGGGCAAGACGGACATGTCCGGGCCTCAAAAAATCATTTTTGAAGGGTGTGGCAAGTTTTGAAAAGGGCTGGCCCAAGCCCACCTTGACAGAGAGTCAAAAGCTTGACCCCTAGCCACATCTGGGTCGACTAGTCCTTTTGAAAGTCGCTAGAGTGATTTCCGCGACAAGGACTATGTGAGAAAACAAAAGTTCACTTTGCACTTTGCAATTTCTTGCTTTGCTTTAATTTTTTGCACCGCGCAAAAACCAAAAATCACTCCATCGATTAGTACTAGTGCAATAAGGAAACGATTTGTTTTTAGAGCAAGAAAAATCAAATTTTCCCAAAGTGCAATTCTTTGTGCCCAATTTCATCAAAATCAACGGATTTCAGTGTATTTACTTTTCTCTCCCCTTTTTTTCCAACCAAAAACCATCCTAAAATAGCCCAGAAGTTTACTTTATTAGTCTCGAAAAAGTGGGAATTTACTTTTACCGGAACTGACTTTGCAAATCGAGTTAATTTCGAATATGCACTACACTTATGGCCTGACAATTAGGCACTACGTAAAATTTGACGGAAATTGCCTTCTTGTTTTAGTGATAACGGACAAAGGAGAGACCAAAAATGGTTCTTGGAATGAACCGGGCATTAAAGCAGTAATTGAAAGTTGCGGGGTAATAGTAAACTAATGGGAAAATTGGAGAACAAACAACATGATACACATGTGGCAAAGATCCAAAACTATAGATTCGAACCTATGACGAATTGTGTACAGATTCGAATCTATAGTTTTGCCGCGGTTTTGCCGAAAGATTTGCACAGTGCTGCTTTTTTCAAAGCTTTGCACTGTGCAAAAAAGCAAAATGCACTGTGCGGCGCGAGCAAAAGTCTACGCACTTTTGAAAAAGCGCAGTAATTTTTAGTTGCAAAGTGCAACGGAAATTGAAATGCAAGGAAACTGACAAGGCCTAGAACCTTCGCCCCAGTCATTTTTTTGACAAAACCCTTGTAAAAACCACTTTTCAGGGCGTAGAGATCCTGGATAACTCCCTTTTCCTCTTCTCCACATCCTTCTTTTACCACTCTTCGCAAACCGTCTCAACAATCGCTACAGCGGTTTGGCTAACCTCACTCTACATGGCATTTGCTGTATTGCCAATCAACTATTATTATCGCTATCGACAACTTTCAACACGGCCGCTAACAATCTTCCAATATGTTTGTCTATATTGCCTGGCACTGCTTTATGTTGGAGCCCACTGCTTCTCAGTATTCTGGTTTACTGTGCCGAAGAATAAGGAATTGGACAAGATAATAACTTCGGTAAGGGGGTTGAAGGGGTTTAAAATACGGCAGAGAGAGCACGTGTATATATAGCAATCTCTGGAGCGACAAGAATGAAAATCACTTACACCTCGGTACGACGAATCGCAAGGAATCAAAGAATTTATTCGTTATAATAGGGGTTCGCTGTGCAGAAGTTCATTTTGCCTAAGGTTGACTCCGGAAAACTCTGAGCTTATGTATATATGTATAATATGTATAATCTCAAACCAAAGGCCTCCCAATTTTTCCATGTTTACTATGGCCAAAAAACTGCCTTGCACGTCAAATCGAGGAGAGAACTTTTCAAGTTGGCTTTTCGTCCAAAAATTTATCGGAAAAATTATTTTGTAAATTTCTCTTCAGATTTTTCCGGTCAAAACAGGTCTAAAAAAATTCAGAGAGCTTGAAAATGGTCAACTTTTGTCAAAAAACCTGGGTTTCGCCAAATTGAACAAGAAATCGATCAAAAAGTATTTTTCAGACCCCACATTTGTGACGAAGTGTCAACTTGAAGAGTTCCCTCTCTTTTGCTTTTTCGATTTGACGTGCCTCGTAAATAAAGATCAAAAGAATCAATTTCGTATTTTGCAAACCAAATCCCCTCAATTTTCAGGTCGAATACTATGCCGATCCTCCTGCCTACATCGTATCTGACTCCTCTTTGCCCGGCTGCGTCTATCATCTTCTTCACAGCACAATTCAGGTTGCCGGCTCATATCTAATCGTTGCCTATTTCGCGATCAAAATTCGGTCCGCAATCTTGGAGCAGCGGAATCGAATGTCGACGGGGGCTAAACGGACGGACAATCAAATCATGACAGTCATGTTCGTCCAATGTATGTGTCCCGGAGTTGTGCTCACCATTCCCATTGGAATCTGCGCGTCGGCCCCGTTATTTGGACAAAGCGTTCCATTATTAGGCCTGATTTTAACTACTGTAATGGGACTTATTCCCATTTGTAATTCGCTGAGTGCACTGCTGATTGTGGGGACATATCGACAGGCGGTGAAACGGATGATTGGAATGGAAGCGCCAAGTTCGGTGATGGGAACAACTTCCAAAGGCCAGGCCAGCAAAGGAGACCCGACCGTGTCGCCAATGACCGACGCAAAGAGCATGTTGTAAGGTTTGCTTTAGTTGCAAAACATATTCGTAAAAAGAGATGACATTTGCAAGGCATGGACGTATTTTACACCTCGCAACCCACTCTAACTCCATTTTTGCGTATTCATTCCCAAAGTTACCCTTCAATTTGCAGAGCTCGTCTCGAGAAGACAACGATAACCCATAACTACAAATGATATCATCCGAAATGCAAATCATTCTCAATTGATCTCAAATTTATTCCGAACTCAATACATATTCTATCTCATTTCTAAAGACTTCCATTTGAACTTTAAAAAGCGGAATACGGTGCATTCTGGTCAATAAACTTTTTCAAATAAACTGTTCAACGAATAGAATTTTACGAGAGTCAAACAGTAAAATAATTATTAGTAAGCATGTAGAATGTCACCGCTACGTTTTTTCCGTTGTTACTGGTACAGTAGACGAAGAAATTTTTTTGACATTTCGTTTCCACGCCGTAAACAGCACGATTTAAAAGTAGTTGTTCAGGCCCTTTAACAGTAATTTTCGATGTTTACGGTCTCAATAGAGATCTATTTTATTCTTCTCGAAAATAGTAAAAGAACCTGATATATGTATAATATCGTACATATTGGCAATGATAAAAATTTTTTTTCATATGTAAATGTTGCAACGCATCATTTATTGTATGCTTCATCACACCTGACGAACATCACGGCCCTCAACTGAGCCGGTAGAATCGTATCCCGGATAAGCATCCACTCGTTTTGCTCTGAAATTTGATTGGTCCTTTACAAAGTCAAAAATTACCTCCTTCTTTTCATCCGATCTCTCATTTTATGAACGTAATCGAGCGTTGATAGCCCTTGAAAACATAAAATCGTATGGAATCCTAACAAGGACGCGGTTGAGAGCGCAGCAAATGCCAAGAGAAAAACAGAAATTAGGCATAAAGTTAGCCACGTAAACTTGTTGAAGAACATGTAATCATGAACGAATTTTGAAGGGACTAAAAGAATATACGTGCAACATATATTATCGCAAGCAACCTACTATCGCTAGTTTGATCGTGGAAGAACAAAGAAAGGCCGTAGAAACACACAGAAAGGCCAATTGAAGCACCAATAAAAACTGATGACACAAAAACCACAAAGATCCTAAAAAGGAACTCCAATTACTGTGAAATCATCAACAAACAATATCTGACTATCTACAGCCATCGTCTCAAAAAAGGGAAGTGCCAAATATGGTACTAGTCCGTCCTAAAAGTCGCTGGAGTGATTTTGGCGACATGCACTCTGTGAGAAAACAAAAGTTCACTTTGCACTGTGCAATTTCTCGCTTTTTGCATGGGCATCTCCTCCTCCCCCCCCCCCCCCCCCCCCCCCCTTTTTTTAGCGAAGGCTCAGCAAAAATTAGCTAACATAATAACAACAAGGTTCGTTATAGTAAAAAATTGACAATTTTTCCAGTTAAAAAATTTTGCATTAAAATTAAGGAGCAAACCATCTGCGTCATGCCGAGTCTCTTCCAACAAAAATTTATGCAGTTAGGGCCATTTTTTGTCTGCCCAATTCTTTTCGTTTTCCGTGCTCTCTCAAAAAAAATGACCGAGCATTAAAAGAACAGTACAGCTACTTTCGAATTGCGCTTTTTACGGCGCGGAAACGAAATGTCAAAAAACGGCGATAAAATTCTACGGACTTTATGGAGCCAGTAGTAGTACCAAATTACGCTTAAAGGGACAGTACAGCTACTTTTGAATCGGTCTTTTTACGGCGCGGAAACAAATGTCCAAAAAATTTCTCCGTCTACTGAACCAATAACAACAGGAAAAAATAATGGTGACATTATACGTGCATATAATAATTATTTTACTGTTTTTAACCCCGGCACCTTTTCTCGCTGCAGTACACTTTTTTGACATTTCGTTTCACACGCCGCAAAACGCGCAATTCAAAAGTAGCTTTTCTGGCCATTTAAAAATGCAGTTATTCTCTGACTCACCGATAATTTAGCCTTCCAATACAATTGTTTAAAAACTGGCAATGATGGTCAAACCCGGGTATGCACTTGTTGCAAGTTCGGCAGTGCCTCGTGCCAGAGGCGCTGAAATTTTAAAAGTTATTTCAATCATTCCTTTCCAATTTTTAAAGTACGCTTCTTTCAATGCAGAAGCCCTTTACATCATCAAAATCCACTCACACATCCATTCTGCAAACATTACAGAAGTCATTCTCAATGACATGCGCATTCCTTGAAGGGATAAATGGAGCCGGCACAACTCCCGTGGTTCCACTTGGATCAACTTGAGAGGCATAAATAAAACAGCCGATAATCCAGACAAAACAAATCCACAGACCCGCAGTTATCAATAATCCCTTGGGCAATGGTAGAACAACAAATGGTGTCAATATTAGTAACACTATCACAATCAACCAGCTGAGCATTTGCAGCCAATGAAGGGGCAGAGAAAAGCCGTTTTGGCGACGAAAATCATAAGGAAGATCGCTTTGATAGCACATATTACACATCTCTGCAGACGAAAAATTACTCAGCAAGACATGAGCAAGTCGTATTTTACATAAGTAGTAAGTTCTTTCGCCATTTACAGCAAAATATCGATATTATACTAGACAATCTGAAAAAAGGAGCTAAAAATCTCTTCCATTTGAAGTGAAACTCATAACAACAAGGCAGAACGAAGGGAAAACAATCCTTCTCCTCTCTCGCACTCGGAAAGCTACAAATTCTCCTAAAATTCTGTATTCCCCTGCAGAGTGGCAGACTTGACCCGAAAATAGGACAAGACTTGTTCCAAAATAAATTCTAAAATATATTTCGGACTTTTTATTAGGAATTTCATCAGGATTTGGCATTTCCATGGGTTGTTATTGTCAACAAGTCTTCTTGAGTCGTTTTTGAGCGGATTTGCCTAACTTATTTTACACGAGTTGTCTAGTTCAATATTATTTTGTTTTGTTCTTATTTTTTCTTTGTTATTTGATGGTTTTCGCGAATGCGGGCTAAAGTACAATGTCTCTCTCGCGTGATCAAAGAACCAAAAGGCAACGAAAAAAGTTTTTTCAGATATAAGGGAATGCTTTTCTAATGGGCTATTAATTTGTTCAGGAGTAATATGTCAAATTATACCTCAATCGTAAAATAAAGTGTGAAAATGGCCTCTACTGACGATGTTTCTGAGGTGGAAAGAGTAAGTTCTTCTTTTTGTTTTGTTTTTTGTTTTTAGATTTGAGTTTTAGTTTCCAGCTGAGTTATCTCATGTGTAACATAATTTTACTCGATTTTGGAACGTTTTAACTGAAGGTTCTTAAATATAGATGGTAAAAAACGTCTCTGAGCCGATCGACATTGAAATTGGACAAAACCTACTAAAAAATCGTTTTAGAAGCCACTTCACATAATAGAATGGTCTCACTTGGATTTATGGAAGTATTACCCTTTGGCGATGACTACCTCGCTCACAGTTCGATGTGCTCTTTATCCTACGACAGTTGTTAAGACGAGATTGCAGTTGCAGAACAAGAGTTCGGTTTATCGAGGAACTTTCGATGCTTTTCGACAAATAGCCAAGACTGAAGGAGTTGGTGCCCTTTATAGAGTAAGAAATTTGATGTTTTTGGATCTTAGGTAACTTAAATTTTTTGATTCTTAGGTAACTTAAATTTTAACGAACGATTTTATAATCTCTACGAGGTTGATTTGGGCTTTTGGCAGCTGTTTCTACCGCATTTTTTATATTATACATGACGTTTTTAGGGGTTTTGGATAACTTTCCCTCAAGTTTGCGCCTCCTTCTTATATAACACAGTCTATGAGAAATTTCGAGACGTTATGAATCGCCATTCACCTATAAATTCTCCTCAACTTCTTTCTGCCTTAGCTGGAGGAGCAGCCAATGCTTGCACTGAAGTGGTCTTCGTCCCAACAGATATCGTCTCCCAGTACATGCAGATCCATAATCAAGGAAAGGACTTCACCGGAGGGTCGAAGAAGGGCTCAGTGATCCAAAACTGTCTGAAAAACGATGGACTTGAGAAGCGGATGACCTTGGGACTTCGAGTTGTCCGAGCCATCTATAAAACTGATGGTCTCCTTGGATTTTATCGAGGGTTCTGGTCCTCTTTGGCTATGTTCGTCCCTTCAACTATGGTGTTTTGGTGGTCATATTACGAAGCGTTAATTAGAATGAAAACAGCCAGAGCGAAGTGGCTCACAAATGGGACAGAAACAGACTTGGAAAAGTTGCCATGGAGAGAACAAAAATTGTTGGGATTGCAAGCTGCGGCTGGACTGGTGGCTGGCGTGGTCTCCGCTGGAGTCACAAACCCTCTGGAAGTGTTCAGAGTTCGAATTCAGGTAAGAAAAGGGGAGTTGGATATTATTTTAGGCCAAAATTTATGTTGTAGTAGTCAGCTAGGTGGAATTTGATGAAAATTCATACTTTTTCGTAATTTCAAAGCCTTAAATGAGTTGTAAATGAAGGAGCAGGTAATACTCTCCCTTATTTGTGTTATTCTATTTCTTTCACCATTAATTTTTTCTAGTATAATATCAAGAATTTAATTCGTTCCCTCTTCAGATCCATCGCCTCACATACCTCGAGACTTTTAAACGAATAATCAAAGAAGAAGGTTTTAACGTCTTTACGAAAGGCCTTTTACCCCGAGTGGTTCATCGCGGAATCTTCACCTGTCTGATTATGATTGGATATGAAGCTGTGAAAAGGATCAGTGTCCTTCCAGAATACAAGGACACGGTCGTCTGGTGATGTACAAACCCAAATTAGGACTGCTAGAAAAATTTTAGGACAATTTTATGCCATATTGTATCTTCGAGGACAAGGGGAAGTCATTTTTTGATATTTTTGGACAAAAAGTTTTATTTCGATATTATTCATAAGTTGAGGAGGTGTTTCAAGAAGCCAAAAGATCAAATTTCGGGCCCACGTGTTCGTCTTGACCTCTTATTCGAGTCCCTCAAGTTTTTTCAAACTCAAATTCCCACTTTCCTCGTGTCCTCAAGGCCTAAACTCATTGTGCTTTCGGTTTTTTTTTGTATTTGCCAGAGATCTTCAAGCGTTTCACGGTGTTTTCTAATGTTTTTTATTTTCAGGGATTTGTTTTTCGTTTTTGAGCTGTTTTCACTTTGATCAGCCGTAAAAATAAAAATAGAAACGGATTGGAATGTGTTAAGATAGAATTTGGATGGGAGAAAGACGATGGGGAAGATTATGGCGGCTTTGGCGTCGAAATTTGTAACTTTTAGGAACGGTTTCATTGTTTTAGGACCTTCTTTTCATAGTAATTGTCCGACAAATAGCCCCGAGTTAGCGAAAAGAAATTAATTCGAGAATTTTCCACAACGAATGCGGGATTATTAGCTCGCTCTTTCCGAAATCGCCGCGAAACTTCGGTCACAGTTGACAAACATTCGGCATTTTTTGATTTCGATGGGTATTAGAAATAAGATCAACGATACTTTCGCAGAAAAAAAAACTGTTTTCTCCGCCAAACCGTCAAAGATATCACTAAAAAGTATTTTTTTTATCTGACTCCTCATTTTGCGCAATGTCTCGTCTGAAAAGTTTGTTGAAAATCTCGGCAGCGCCTGCAAAGTGCGAGCTGAAATTTTCAGGAGTTGATGTGTGTCTGATATAGTATCCAAACATTTATCAACTCCTGAAGATTTTGGCTCTCACTTTGTAGGCGCTGCCGAGATTTTCAACAAACTTTTCTGACGAGACATTGCGCAAAAGGAGGAGAGGCGGTTAGAAAAAAAGTATTTTTTAACAACATCTTTTTGTCGATTGGGAAACAGTAATTTTTTGCGGAAGTTTTGTACATCCTATTTCTAATATCCTAATCGAAATCAAAAAAACTCGAATGTTTTTCAACCAAAATTTAACGGCCATTTCGGAAGGAGCGAACTAAAAACCTAGGCGATGGCGATGTGGAATTTGAGGCCAGAATTCTTGTCTTTGTCAAGTTTTTGTCGAGATATGACCTTCTCTTTGCAACTATTATATTTAAAATTTTTAGGTCATATTTCCCACCTCGAGGTTACTGTATTTTTCAAAGTTTTAACTCATGATTAACGTCGAAAATTGAGAACAAATTCATCTTCTGTTGCGATATCTCTCTTTTCCTTGGGAGCCCTACGCAATAATTTCTCGAAACTTCCGGTGGAACCGCCCAAAAAAGCGAAGAGAAATGCCATTCTCTCCCTTTCCGAACACTCTGAACACGAGTTTGTTTTCCACGTCAATGTCTTCCAATTGCTTTTAATATCGAAGTTTTTTTTGTTTTTCGTTCTTTTCCGGAGCATGAGACGCGGAAGTCTGCTGGAAAATGCGATTTTTTGGAGGAAAAGCGATTCTTTTTGATCTTTTCTTACGCCTTTTGGTAAAAATACGAGATGTGTTGTAAACTTGTGAAAAAAAATTATTATGAAACAATATCAATGCTGTTTTAGCAGTTTACTTTGAAAAAGAAGCGAAGATTTTTATCAAAATGCGATTTTTTTTTTAATTTTTACCTTTTACAATATAAAATTTCTCCATAATCTCTCTAAAACTGTCTTTAAATTTGGTAAACACTCTACTAAGCTTATGAGAAAGATGAAACGACACTTAATTGCACCTAAATTACTAATTTCTCCCCACCTTTCCTCATTACAATTTAAAAAATCCTCAAAAACTTTGATAATTTCCTTTAACCAAGATAAGAAAATTAATTGTCCGTAGTCCATGAAAACTTAATCATGCCCATCTATTCTTGTCATTTTCCAAAAATATTTTTGTTTTGACCAAAACTTTTTTTCCGAAATTGGACGGTTTTGCAAAAAATAGAAAACTAATAAAGAATGTAATTTTTAGGGCATTTCAAGTGTATTTCGAAGAGAATTGGCATTTTACTTTTATTGAATATTGCGATCGGTCAGTCGTCGAAGATTTTTTGAGCTGGAAAACGGTCGATTTTGAAGAAAAAAGTGGAGGAGGACGGCGGAATTTGGCGGAAAAATGTTGTTAAAGTAAGTGTTAAGACGGTATATGCCATTATCTGCATTATTTTGTATTTTTGTATTCTTTGGATTACTGTAATCCGCTTTTTTCCCAAAAATCAGCTAAATTTAAAATTGTCCACTAAAAAAATCAAAAAAAGTCGAATAATCGTCGTATTTTACATAGAAAACTATTGCCCATCTTGGCTCGATCTCGCCCTCTACCTCTAACCCGTTCTGTCTCTCATTCCTATAAACCGATGATTCTCGACCAATCCTTTCCTCTGAAGGATAACATTGGCAATATTCGGATCGAAGTTGCTCAGCCATGTCACAAATACGATGTCATCGATTTTACCAAGGTCCATTTTGCTCGACGCGAGCCTATGATGCATTTCTGGGGTGAGGTTATTTCATTTTTGGGGGGTTTCGGGAGCTTCCCCTGATTTTGAGGGACTTCGTGGTGGGACTGAAAATTATTTTCAAAGCTGCTATAATCCTTCAAAAATGGTCTTCTTGGTTTCAGGAGTGGATCCCGAGACCATGATTGACTCTTCTCTCGGCGAAATAATTGAATACTCGCTGTCTACACCGTTTTCGGTTCTGGCTTTTCTCAATGACAATTTGGTTGGAGTATCGCTGATTTCGTTGTACAAATTGGGAAAACAAAAGGACACTTCGGAACTGAAAATTCCCAAGGATTTCGGATCGGGTGAGTAAAATAAGTTTAGGGACATGTTATACGATGAAACATGTTTTTGGCTAATGGGGAAGGTTTCATTTTATAAAATGTCACAGAATGGAGTCGGCGCATATTTTACATTTTTAAATTATTTTTTTTCTTTTTTTTTCATTTGTTCGCTTTGTGAACATTTTATACGATGAAACATGTCTTCCCTTTCTTATACAAGTTTCATCGTATAAAATGGTCATGTATTGCATTTTGATGAAATTCCCTGCTTTTCAGAGATCCATCAGCTCAGAATGTACTACGAAAACTATGAAGTGGCCGCGGTATTGGCATTTTTGAATTATTTCAACGACTTTGCCCCCAGTTTTCTTCCAATCGACCATGGTTATGTTGGACAAGGTCATTTGAGTGTGGTCGACAGCAAATTTGAAGGGTAAGGGAATGAATTTGTTTTTATTTGGGCGTATCTTGCATTGTTTAGCCTGAACCGGCTCGATTCCGCGTTTTTTACATTAGTTATGACCTTATTTTAGCCATGGAATTCACACCAAATTGGTGGTATCAGCGGCCGAACAAATGGCTAGTCATGGGATTAGCTACTATTTCGGAGTCAACACTTCCGCCGACAGTCTTTGTGCCGCGTTAGCTCTGGGCTTCCAGGAGGTTTATTCATTTCCGTTTTCGGAAGCCAAAATCCATGGAAAACCAATGTTTCCGGGCGGGGTAATGATCGATGGAGGCAAGAAGATCTCGATTCTAATCGCGGGGAACGAGCATGTCGCCAGATTCTACGAGAGGAAGCAAAGTCGCCAACAACGGTTATAATGAACATGTGCATATAAACAGTGATATCATTAATCGAATATTTGTTTCTAAAGGTTTTAATTTGATATGGAAAATGGTCTGAAAGGTATTAAACTTACATAAATAGTGTAAACTTTTACTGCGGTTCAGAAAAAGTCGTCGGTAACATAAATCATGATGATAATGAACGTGCTTAAAATAAGACGATCACAAAAACAGTGATCGCAGTAATATGCACAGAGTTGATTCAAATTCTGTAAACTCATAGTTCATATGTAGCATATGAATTCACAAAGTTATCAGCTTGCGCGTTGAAGTGTCAGCCAAGTTATTCAACAACCTTTGCGGTCACCAGAGCTCGTTAAACGCGGAGTGCGTTCATAGATAAAAACGCCTTTGGTTATTGTTTTTTAGACGAGCCGCCCTTAAAAATAACATTAGCGACCATAAGATATTATGGCATTTTGCAACAAGGCCACGGTCTTAGCCAAAAATACAACCGATATACATATTATTCATATTACGGTAACACAGTATCCAGGCTGATGAAAATTTTTGTTTTGTCAATATGTTTTTTACCGTGGACCTTTGAGATTTTAAGAAAATCGACGCTTTAAAGTATGGGCTTTTATACTAGTCCGTTCGTCAAATCGCTGAAGTGATTTCTGCGGCGTGCACTGTAAGAAAAAAAATTTACGCTGCGCAATTCCTTTTAAAAAAATTGCACTGCGCAATTCCTTTCTTCATGCACCGTGCAATAGGTTTTTCTCGGCTGTCGCTCGCACCATGACTTTTTTTGCACAGTGTGTTATGGTGGCGGCGCGGATTTGTTGGTGGGCTTCTGATTGCGCTGGTTTTTGCAACGAAGGTGAACTTCCTTATTGTCGTTGGTCTTGTAAAAGTCATGACTAAACATGACTCCCGGGCCCGGTCTGAAAGCAAAAATTGGGGCAGTAAACAAAAATAAAGTGTCAAGACCCCATCATGCTGGCGGGGGAATCATACACGACAATCTACGATTATTTTCAAAAGGTTTACAACACTTTTGTAACTATTTTTTATCCTATCTCATAGTGAGTTATGTTATAATTGCCGGGCGACTTGATATCTACAGGCCAAAGCAAATTTGAAACGGCCCTGCCCGAGAGCCATGTCTAGTCTTGACCAAGCCCTCGGTAGAGGGTCGGTTGGTTTTCTTCTGAACAGATAGATAAAAACGTTTTGTTTGGTCATCACTAGATCACATACAAGTTTTAGCTTGCGCTTTCCAAATGTAAAAAAAGAATTCAACGTTATTCTGTGCGAGAGAACGCGCAAAATGAGGAAGGAAGGCCAGGAAAGAAACAGTTTTTGCCAATAAAACCAAAAATCATAGCTAAAATTATACGCCATCATCCAATATACGCATCATATTTTATTTTCGTTTGAAAACGATGGGGTTGTCTATATTACTTTTCAGTCATAAAAAATAGGATGGGCAGGGGAGTTGTCGCTGCCAGGAATTGGGGTACAAAGACATCCAAATAAGGTGCATCGGGCGACTGCGTGGTAACCGCATCTGAAAGAAGAGAAGCGATAACATCTTCTAATCGACATATAAAATACGATTAAGAAGTTGAAAATTCTCCAAAAGAAAAAAAACACAAAAAAATGCCTTGATATTATACATATAACTTACGAATATCGACATTGAACATGGAAGAAACACAATCCATTGGTATGGCCGGCAAAGGACAAGAGAATACAAAGTAGGACCATAGCTTTTGAAGACATTGATGGCGAAATTTTTGCATAGAAAGTAAAAAATAAGCCGAAAAATAAAAAATTTTAAAGACTTTGTCATCAAAAGGAAATTTTTAAAAAATTTATGTTAATTTACGACAAAAATTATTTACACACCTCCTATTTTAAACAATCAAACAAAGAAAAGTGTAAATTTATTTTGGTAGCTCTCTATTAGCAACAGTATCCACATCAGCCAAAAATAAACTGATCTTGCTACACCCATCATGCATAATCCCATCGCCAAACACGGGCTCCCCATGGATTTGGACGCTGCGGTAAGGCATCTCCCAAACAATCGAGTAGCCCATCCTTAGCATCTGAGCAGTTGAAGCGTGGCCGGTCGTGATTCCATGGAGCATTTGCACAAACCCATCAGCCTTCATCTCTCTGGCGGCCGAAATCATCATAGCCTGGAGGAGGTTGCTTCTGAACCGAGGAGAATTTTGATTGTATTTTAAAAACCAAAGGCTAACTTTGCAAAATGACGTTGTTTTAGGAATTTTTAGATCAAAAACGCTAAAAACGAAGGAAAAATATCAAAATTTTGGCAAAATTTACATTAACCATGATAAACAACCTGTTCTTTTAAAAGCATCGAACGTCTAGCAGTAAAACTGCTAACGAAACTTGTATTAGCGCAATTTTATTTCGTTTTTACCACCTTTTGGCACTTCTTTACCAAAAAAAACATCAATTTCCTCATGGATAACATGAAATTATTTTGAAAAGTCGCCTTTTTTAACTTTGTATTGCTTAAAATATATTCTCAGAGTTCCTTATCAGACAATTTCAAATCAATTCCCATCCAAATCTTCATTTGCAACGAAATGCCAAAAAATGCGGGAAAAATAGTACTTTCAAAATTTTTAGCCGCAAAAACGGCCGAAATGCTTTAATAAGTCAAAATTAGAAGCGCAAAAAGATGAATAAACTTTAAACTTTATCTTACCCACTATATTCGCTTGCCACAGCCGCATGTTCACCATGGCCCATCAGTAATCTTCCATTATTTCTGGGGACGAAATGCCCAATCATTCCCAAACAGTAATTCACAATGGTAGAGCAAACTGCAGCATTTTTGTTTTTGATTTGGTAAGCGCCGACGTAGTAGTCGTATACTGCAAAAAAATCAACGAGTTTTTCCAAGAAAACATACAAAGTCCAAAATCCTTGACGCCCTTGGGCGAAGGGACGGAATTCTCATCGATTGACTCGACAAATCCAACATAATATGCGGCCATTCTATGGCCATCCATGGCCACAATCGAGTATGGCAGACGAAGACATTGTCTGAGCATTCCATCGAGGATTTCGTTGACAAAAGTGTCTCTGTCGACCTCTGAAAAAAAACTTTTATGGCAAGTGGGTAAAGTCAGAGTTACCAAAAAATGATTTCTAAATGGCCTTAAACTCGATTCGGTAAAAGTTCCTTGTTATGGCCACAACTTATAATTGGTTAATCGTTCTCAATACTCGGACAATGGATTAGTTAGGGTGGTACTCTTTGTTTTGCGCACCATCTAACCTTCAAATACGGGTGCGGCCTGCCTATTTTATACGATGAAACCTGTCCGGAACTGAGCTTTTTGTCTTCGTATTGAGCACAATGAGAGTTCATAGCCTTTGTATGTACCTTGGAAACTACAGAGCTATTATAGTAATCCAGTACTAGCTAGGTCGAACCGTTGTTTTCGTAATTTTAGTTCCCTGGCTTGGGCGCAGGTCGCAAAGTATCTTTTCTGTGGCCAGAATAAGGAACTTTTTCCCTCAATTGAAATCTAAAACAAAAGGCCAAAAAAATTCAGAAATGGCGGGAAATTTATTTTTTGAATTTTGAATCTTAAAAAAACTCCCCCAAATACTTCAAAATCGGTTCATGCTCAAGAAAAGCCTGCACACAAAAGTCCTCGATTAATTTGACATCGCTGTACTCCGCCACTTCGATGCTAATTGTCTTTCCTGGCTTGCTTTTCAAAGGGAAATTGGGGACCAAAACCTTGCGATTGAAGGAAAAGGCGTTCGGAATTGAACTGAATCCACGAAATTTGGCCAAAACATTGACCGAGGAGGAGAGAAAATGTGGATACCTGAAAAAAATTGGGAAGCAAATGGGGTAAAATACGATGTGGAGAATGAGCCTTACCGAAGAAGCATTCTCAACGATTTTCAGACCGATCTTTGCGAAAAATGAAGCGGAAGATAATAAAAAAAAATTTTAAAGGACAAAAACAATTAAAAATTTAAAACTAAAAATTTGCATAATTGAGATCCCAATTTTTCGGTTGAATTTTTACTTTTTTTAGACTTAAATTGGTATGTTACGGTAAGTTCTGTTCGGTTTTTTACTTTCTAAGCTTTTGAAACTTACGACAGCCTAATATTTTCGTATTTTACCATTTCTTAAAAATTATTTAACGATTTTTCAGCTCCATTTCCCTTCTTCGGACTTCATCTTTCAATGTAATTCCTCATCATTTGAGCAAGACCATCAAAAGATTTGCCTCAAATCGACAGATCTTGGTCCCAAATTATCCTCTCCGAAAGAAGCCTGGGAAAACAGTGAGCATTGAAGTCGCGCAACCAACTGATTTTGCAATTTTCGAAAAGTATTGCAAAGCTTTGTATCATCCAGAACCCTTGGCCATTGCTTTTGGTAAGTTTTTTTTCCGGCAGGGAAGTGCGTGCTTCAGATGCGACGCGTTTACAAAATTTTGATGAAATTTGACACAAAGTCAGAATCAATTTTTCTAAGACATGAAAAAGTGATCAAAACTCGGTAAAAATGTCACTTTTTGCGAATTTTAGCATGAACAGCTTCATACCGTTTTCTACCGCAGAGCGTAATGTTTCCATATAAAAAATTATTTTTTTTCCGCACAAAACCGGCAAAAATCTGGCCAAAGTTTTTTCTCTGACTGCTCTCCTTGTTTCGCGCACTCTCTCGGCCGCAACGATTGTTGAATATCTCGGCTGCCCGTGCAAAGCTCCAGCTAAAATTTTCAGGAACTGATATGTGGTCTATGCCCGAGGTGTGTGCAAAATTTAAGGAAAATCTGAGCGTCGTGCGTATGGTACTACCCTTGAGAAATGGTGTTTGATTTCTCCTCAGTTTTAGAACGATTTATTTTTCAGAATGCCCTCCAGAAGAGATCAACAAGTATTTCACATTGCCTTTGATCGAAAGAGCTCTTCGTTTCCCGTACACTATCATGGTCATGGACGGCGATCAAATGGTTGGATTCTCTTTGACTACCATTGAAGTTTTTGATGAGTACCGAGCTCCCGCGCCGACTGATGTGGATGACTTTGGAGGTGGTAAGCGATAAAAATATTTGTGCTTTGTAGTCCAAAAGTTATATAACTGCACTTTCTTTACTTTATTCTTATTTTCAGTTGTCGAGTACTACGTGAAATACCATGGTGTCACGGAGAAGAAGATGAAAGATTTTCTGGGAATTTCTTACTACGCTGGTGATGTTGTTCCCAATTTTATGCCCAAAATGGAACGATATGTCCTCGGGCATGGAGCACTTGCATCAGTTGCGAAAGAGTATACTGGGTAAGGGATTTGAATTTTGTTGAGATATCTAAGATCTGCGCTACAAACATGTCTGATGTGGCCATGCAAAATTTGGCAAAAGATATTTAGTGCTGAATTGTCAGCATCTCACTTATATTTTTTCGACAATAATGTTGCCTTTGTTTTAGAAACGGCCTCATCTCCGCTGTTCTCATCGAAACCGCACGTCAAATAGCCGCCGATCGGATTTGCAACTTCTTTTATGGGAATGCAACGGCCACTGAGTCGGCTAGAGTGGCCCCAAGAGTTGGGCTAGTCGAGGTTTGGCGTCTCAACTTCATTGACATCAAAATTGATGGGAAATTCGCGATCAAAAAGAGAAAAGCCAAAGCCGGCCTTGGAGCGATCACTGGAAACTTTGGCCTGGTCCAGGATATTGCCAACTCTGAGTATTTGAAAGAAACATAAAGTTGATTTAGGAGTCTTAAGTGGGAATTTTTGAAATTTAAAAATTAAAGTCACTAAAAAAATAAAAAAAGCTTTGAATGTGTGATTTTAAAAACGATAAAAACATATTTATTAGCTGTTCCACAACATAAGGAACAAACGTTATGGCTGTGGGTTTCGTGGCAAACACATTTAGCATGAACAGCTTGATACCTATTTCATTGTCGGCTTCACATTGCTTCCTTCAAATCGCCCGCTTTTGTTGTGCAAACAAGGCAAATCCTATAAAATTTAATTTTTGTCATCATTTCTATAAATCCGAGAGAAACAAGAATTGTAGCCCTCTAAAGGCCACTACGGCAACTTTTGTATCGCGCTTTTTACGTCTTGAAAAGTCAAATGAATAGAAAATTCTTCGTCTGTCATACCATGTTTGTTTTTGCAAAGCGCGAGCTAATATTTAACAACACTTTCCACTTTAATTAATTATCAACCGTTCCACGATAAATTCCGAGGATAGTTTAGATGTTCAATTTCCGAATAATTTCTTCTTATTTTGAACAAACGACAATTTGCTGTACAAATAAATGTATTTTTTTGCGTAAACAAGACAACATTGAGGACATCACTCTCGTTGTAATTCCGCATATATATAGTATGTATATATTATATTTTGGGGTCTTTTTTGGACCCGACTTCTAGGTGGTTAGAAATTGAAATTTTATAGTTCTTTAACATAACAAGAGCATAAGAACCAGCGACTTTGCTGCTCATGTGCTGGCAGGGTAGGTACTCAACTTATTTTTTGTTTGCTACCCCATTTTTCGCTTCAGGACTCAGAATTTTGGTTATTACCGATTCCGGGCCGGGCCGTTTCAAATTTGCGTGTTTAGGTTAGAAGCGGCGTGATCCACTTGGACTGGCACGACCTTCTTCCAACTCTATCTCCAGTCGAACACTTTTCTTGTCAACATTGCAGCCTGACCACCTTGTTTTTTATTAACGCGGAAAGAGATGACGATTCATCGATCCTTGCTCTGTTTTGCAAACGTAGCCGAGATGTTTTCCGTCTTTTGAACCCATACGACACCGCAATAATTTTTACATAACATTGTTTCTACATATATATATATATATATATATATATATATATATATATATATATATATATATGTATGTATATGTATGTATGTACATATATCAGTTTTCAGAATACTGAAGAAAGCCAAATGAGCGTTTCTGGAGTGCGGTTCTCCGCTGTTATTTTCGCGCTCTTATTCAGTCTATGGCCTGAACATTTTGCAAATGGATTCCTTGGAATTGATATGTAAGCGGTTTTACAACAAAATTTAAAGGTTTCTATTCTGGACCAAGATCAAACAAACTGGGACATAAGCATCTGCGAAAGCACCATAGCGCGTTGATTTATTTTCGCGCAATTGTGCGCGCAGCGATCAATCGCACCTTGTCCCGATCGACGAAACTGTCTGAAAAAAACTTTTGAATTGCGCTTTTACGGCGTATGATACGAAATGTCAAAAAAGTTTTTATGTCCTGCAGCGGAAACAAAAGCGGTAGAATTGGAAACAGTAAAATAATTATTGGTAGGCATGTAGAATGTCACCATTATTTTTTCAGTTGTTATTGGTACAGTAAACAAAGAAACTTTTTGGACATTTCGTTTCCACGCCGTAAAAAGCGCGATTCAAAAGTAGCTGTACTGCACGTCAAATCTAAAAAGCAAAAGGAAAGGAACTGTTCAAGTTGGCATTGCGTCACAAATATGGAATCCGAGAAAACTTTTTTGACCGATTTTTTGTTTAACTTGGTTAAAAACCAGGTGTTTCTTGACACAGTTTACCATTTTCAAGCTATATGGATTCTTTTCAGACTTTTTTGACCGGCAATACCCAGCGGGAAAATTCAAAAATAATTTTTTCGATAAATCTTAGGACGAAATGCCAATTTGAAAATTTCCCTTTTCAATTTGACGTGTACTGTCCGTTGAATACGTTTCATCGCTGGTATGTGGTAAAAAGAAATAAAAAAAAGGAGACTAAGGGATAGCAGAATCATAACCGGATTATATTTCTTCTCTACTATAGATTAGAAAAGCGGCAGGCCATACAATGTACTATAATACAATATTTAACAATGCTTACTGAATAGAACAATGCTTACTGAATATAACAATGCTTGCTGAATATAACAATGCTTACTGACCGATTTAATGCCGTCAAATTTTCAGGTTCTTTGTTGCTACTGGATTTCTCACACACGTGGCGTTGAGTGCCGAGAAGATTTCATTTTCCAGCGCTTTGGCATTCTACTTTCAAGGAATCCGTCATTTCATTCCTCTATACTTATTACTCATATTACTTTCCGCATTTATCAAAGCATTAATCTATGACAGAATGACTAGTTCTCAAATTGATTACAAGATTCTGTCAGCAGCTACATTTACTTCTAATTTCTTTGGTCTTCAACACCATGGAAACACAACCATCAAAAATGCTTTGGTATTTCACCATACATGGCCAGTATCCGTTGTTGTTCAATTCTCCGCAATCGTACCGGCTGTCTATTCTATTTACACTTATCTGTCGTCAATGCGGAAGACATTAGGAGCGACGTTTGTCATGGCGTTGGGAATGATGAGTTTGACGTTTCAGACTTGTCATGAAGATGGTAAGTGCTAATGAGGGTGCGTGCTGGAGCAACAGGTCGGGCTCGAAATAGTGAGGAGGGGCAGCTGACAAATAAAGAACCATATCGTAGCTCATTGTAACCCTTTGTAACTTATGGTTCATCGTAGTTCATCTTAGCTCATAGTAGCTCATCGTAGCTCACTGTACCTTATTGTATGTCTATGTAGCTTATTGCAACTCAATGTAACTTAAAGTTCATCGTAGCTCATTGTAGTTTATCATAGCTCGTTGCAACCCATTGTAACTTCTAGTTTATCGTAGCTCGAGCCGTTTGTATCGTACCAACCCATTTTTTTAAAACGATGAATCTATCGTAGCTTATCTATCGCTCCTGCAATGCAAATAAAAAGTCTCCGATTGGACAGTTTGTTGTAGTCTGAGTAGAAAAATTGTATTTAGTAACTGCAACGCATTGGAAAGATGCAAACATATATCGGAGTTTGTTTATTTATAAATCTGTAATATTCGACTGACATATTTTCAGTTGTTGCAACAGCGGAAACGCACTTCTTTTCACGTCTTTGGCAGTTCCATCTTGGATTTTTGACATACGCTTTGAAGCAACATGATTTTGAGCAATTTCAAAGCTTGCCCACCAAAAAAGAAGCATCGAAAACGTCAACATACTTACAGTACATCTTCAATATTCAGAATCTTGTAATTATTTTATTGTTTGGACAGCTGACTCTTCCAATCATGACCTTGGCGTGGTCAAAGCGATTTGTCATTTCGATGACAACGTCAGTGTTACTGTATCATTGCAAAAGGGGTCCCACCGACTGTTATATTGTGGAATTATTGGATAGCTCATCGTATTGGATGTATTTGATTTATTGGCCAACTGCTTCTGTTGTAGATCGTTTTTATTTAGACTCAGGAGCATTTGGCAATTACGGTAAGCAAAACCATAGTGTTTGGAGTTAAAAATTGGGGTACTGCATGTTCAGACAATTTTGTCGCGCGTGAAAATGGAAGTTAGCGAGGACAAAGCTGCACGTTGATAGTGCAAAAACGGGTCCTCACAGCTATATACAAATGTAAAAAATCAAAAAAAAAAAGATGCACCTCAAAGCGAAAAAGCAAATGAGAGGGAACTCTTCAAGTTGGCACTTCGTCACATATATGGGTCCAAAAAACCCAATATTTGTGACTTTTTTGGTCGATTTCTTGTCCAATTTGGCAAAACCCAGATTTCTTTTGACAAAAGTTGACCATTTTCAAGCCCTCTGAATTTTTTGACACTTTTTTGGCCAAAAAAATCTGAAAAAAATTTACATAATAATTTTTCCGATAAACTTTTGGACGAAAAGCCAACTTGAAGAGTCCTCTCCTCTTTGATGAGATGCACGGCGAAGATTGACCCAGCTTTAAGTTTTTAATAGTGGAGAGGTTCACTTTGTCTGTAAATTAGCACCTTTTGAGATCTCCAGAGCTACAGTGACCACAGAAAAATTTGAGACGCCTAGTTTTTTCGCAATAACATAAGATATTGCCAACCTACAAGTTCTAGCGTACCTCATGAGTAATCCATCTAGCCGTAGGCTTACACACAGAAATCCTCGTTGCATAGAAATTATAACAGCTGATGGAAGTTTTATTTACAGATAAAATCGCGCTACTTGGAATTATGATTTCACTTGGAATTATCCTTGAGCATCTCAGGGAACACTTGACAAGATGGCTAGAAAATTGGAGTCAATTAGTTGCACTACTGGCAATATTGTACACAACAACAGTTTTAATGGCATTCTTTACGGCCGGTTTTCCTAAAACTCATATTGAAACAAACACGACGTTGAAATACTATATCTAGACACTTTGACCTGGATTTACGAATATTTTCTTGTTTATAGCGGGTTCAAAATATATAAAACTTGAGAAGTGCATTCTTATGGCCTTCAATACCTTCATAGCAATTACCAGTCAAACCTTTAGAGTTTATTTTCACATAAAAATCCTAACAAATCCGCGAATATCTTTTAGAAAATTCCCTTTTTGTTAAAGTAATCCGCATTGGCGACATCTTCAATTTTTCCCAAATTAATGGTGATCCGATCAGCGCCGTCATGCAGCACATCCTTTTTGTAGATTCTTTTCCCACCAACAAGGATGTCCTTCACCTTCAGAGACCAAACTTCACGCAGTCCCAGCTGCGGATTCAGATGGGCCGTTGCAGCGGCGGTTGCGGTTCCATAATAATAATTACAAAGACCAGTGGAGGCAATATGCTTGGCTCCTTCCACGATCAACGCAGCGACAAGGTTGTTTCTGAAATTGGAGAATTTTTTAGGAAAAAGCGGGGGCGCAAGCTGCGGAGCGTCAAACACGCATGGACAGTATTTGACTCTCCGTTCGCTGATTTTTGATGCATAAAAATACAATAAACTCCAACTGTATCTTTTCAAAGCTAATAAGCAATTCAAACTCAAATTTTTCCCATACCGCCTAGGGCGCAGCCTGCCAATGTTAAAAATCTCTCAAACACTAAAAAAATATTGAAAACCCTACCCGGTGTATTCTTTCATGATCGATCCCATCTCTCCATGCGCCACAATATGTCTCTCAGCTTTAGGGAGGAAGTTCGAGACCATTTCACAGGCATACCAGACAGTTCCAGTTAGATCAACCACCTTTGGATCGGTAATTCCAAGCTTCTTGGCGTATTTGTCGAAAACTAAAAAAAATTACTGCGATAATCGATAAAAATATGTCTCAGAGATTAACAAACATGCAACTCACTGGGTCCAAAGTCTTCAGGAATCTCCATTGGAAGTCTGGGATGGTTTCCATCAATAATATCCAACGAGACCATAATGTAACCGACCAATTTATCACCATCAAAAGCCAGAGTCGAAAATGGAAAATCGAGGCAAAAGGTGGAAATCGTATTGGTCAATTGGTCATTCATGACCTTCGGATCGACACCTGAACAATTTTGTCGATGAAAATGAGTTTTGTAGACGAAATATATTTTTTGAGGAAAAAATAAAACAATAAAATTAAAAATTTTTTTTAGGAAAAATGATTTTTTGATGAAAGATGTGAACGTATCTCTAAATTGAGCAATCAAATTTTCTTGGAAATTTGCCCGAAAATCCATAAATAGGCCAGCAGTCGATGCCAGAAAAAACAGCTCCCGTTGAGATATTCAACAATCTTTTTGATGACGGACTACGTAAAATGAGGAGAGCTGGCGAGAGAAAAAAAAGCTGTGCGGTTTTAACCTATGGAATGACGTTTAAAAAAATGGTATTTGATGGAAACATTCTGCACCGCACATCAAACACAGGCTAAACTTTTTAAAGAGAAAATAGAGCGCCAAAGTTAGGGCGCAGCTTGGAAAAATAAGTTTTTTTGGAAAAAGAGCCAAAAAACTTTCTTTTTTCTCATTTCTGCAAATTTAGCCCCATTTTTCCAAAAAAAAAATAAAACTTACCCAGCGACACACTCAATGGTTCCTCAGCCGAGAAAGACTTCTCCGAGTACTCCGTAATCAGCGG